>PVIY010061418.1:0-11250 GCA_004026745.1 Myrmecophaga tridactyla | reverse complement strand
GTCAGTCAGGTGGGGAAATTTAGGATTTCCACCTTTTTCCCCAGTCCCTCAACACATGTGATGCCAGCTGGTCCTAGATTTTTCTTTTGGGGATGTTTTAGATGACTGATTCAATCATTTACTTGTGATTGGTTTGTTGAGGTCTTCTGTTTCTCCTCAAGTCAATGTTGGATGTTCAAACTTTTTTTTACAATGTTTTCCAGTTTATTAGCATATAGTTGCTCTTAATATCCTCTCTTCGTCACCATCATTTCTGCAGATCCAGTAGGTATGTCAGATCTCGCATTTCTTGTTTTATTTATTTGCATCCTCTCTCTTTCTTTTGTCAGTCTAGCTAAGGGACCATCAAATTTATGATTTTCTCAAAGAACCAACTTCTAGTTCTGTAGATTCTCTCTATTGTTTTCATGTTCTCAATTTCATTTATTTCTATCTCTTATCTTCATTATTTCTTTCCTTCTGTTTGCTTTGGGGTTAGTTTGCTGTTCCTTCTCTAGTCCCTCCAGGTGTGCAATTAATTTCTCAATTTTTGCTCCTTTTTCTTTTTAAATATAGGCCTTTAGGGCAATAAATTTCCCTCTCAGCACTGTCTTTGCTGCATCCCATGAGTTTTGATATGTTGTGTTTTAATTTTCATTTGCCTTGAGGTATTTACTGATTCCTCTTGTAATTTCTTCTTTGACCCACTGGTTGTTTAAGAGTGGTATTGTTTAGCCTTCATATATTTGTGAATATTCCAACTTTCCACCTGTTATTGATTTCCAACCTCATTCCATTATGATCCAAAAAAGTGTTTTATGTGATTTCAATCTTTGTACATTTAGTGAGACTTACTTTATGACCCAATATGAGGTCTGTTCTGGAGAATGATCCATGAGCATTTGAGAAAAATGTGTATCCTGCTGCTGGCTTTAAACTGTTGCGTATTCCAGAAAGCCATGTTCTCTAATCCTGATTCAATATTGTTGGGTGGAAACTTTTTTATTAAGTCATTTCTATGCAGAGGTGACCCAGCAAATTGTGGGTGGGACCTTTTGTTTAGATGGTTTCCATGGAGATGTGTCTCCACCCATTCAAGGTGGGTTGCTAATTGGAGTCCTTTAAGAGGGAACAATTTTGGAAAAAGCTTCAGAGCCCACATAGACAGAGACCTTTGGAGATACAAGAAGAAAACACCCCTGGGAAAGACATTTGAAATGAGAAATCAGGAAAGATACATAGAAGACATCGCCATGTGTCTTCCCAGCTGACAAAGAAACCCCAAACATGATCGGCCCTTTCTTGAGTCAAGGTTTTTTTCTCTAGATGCCTCAGTGTGGACACTTTTATGGTCTTAGAACTGTGAACTTGTTACTTAATAACTCCCTTTATAAAAGCCAATCCATTTCTGGTATATTACATTTCTGGCAGCATTATCAACTGAAACACCTGCTGTTGTGGTGTGTAATGTTCTTTAAATTTCTGTTACGTCTACTTCATTTATTGTATTATTCAAAATCTCTGTTTCTTTATTGATCTTCTGTCTATATGTTCTATGCATTGATGAGAGCAGTGTATTGAAGTCTCCAACTATTATTGTAGAGGTGTCTACTTCTCTCTTCAGTGTTCTCAGTGTGTGTCTTATGCATTTTGGGGCATTCTGGTTCAGTGCATAAATATTTATAATATTTATGTCTTCTTGATGAGCTGTTCTTTTATTAATACATAGTGTACTTCTTTGTCTCCTTTAATTGTTTTACCCTTGAAGTCTAATTTGTCAGATATTAGTATAGCTACTCTGGCTCTTTTCTGATTGTTGTTTGCATGAAATATCCTTTTCCAACCTTTCACTTTCGATCTGTTTTTATCCCTTGGCTCTAAAGTGAGTCTCTCTCAGTCAGTATATAGATGGATGCTGTTTTTAAACCAATTCTGACAGTCTATGTCTTTTGATTGGGGAGTTTAATCCATTAACATTTAATAACATTCAATAACATGAACATTTAATGTTATTACTGTAAAGGCAGTACTTTCTTCTACCATTTTTGTCTTTTGGATTTTAAGTGTTATATCTTATTCTTTTTCTCTTTTACCCTTACTGATAGTCTTCATTTCTACACTCTTCTCCATACCTCTTTCTCCTCTCTTTTCTTATCTGCCTGTAGTGTTCCCTTTAGTATTTGTTGTAGAGCTGGTCTCTTAGTCAGAAACTCTCTCAGTGACTATTTGAAAGTATTTTAAACTTCCTTTCATTTTTGAAGGACAGTTTTGCTGGGAATTGAATTCTTGGTTGGCAGTTTTCCTCTTTCAGAATCTTAAATATATTATAACACAGTCTTCTTGCCTTCATGGATTCTGCTGAGAAATCTGCACATAGTCTAATCACACTTCCCTTGTATGTGACGTATCACTTTTCCTTTGCTGCATTCAGAATTCTCTTTGTCTTTGACATTTGACAATCTGATTACTAAGTGTCTTGTAGTAGGTCTATTCAGATCTATTCTGTTTGGTGTATGTAGTGCTTCTTGGATCTGTAAATTTTATGTCTTTCATAAGAGATAGGAAATTTTCAGTGATAATTCCCTGCATTATTCTTTCTGCCCCATTACCATTCTCTTCTCCTTCTGGTACACCCGTAACATGTATATTCAAGCACTTCATGTTGTTATTTAATTCCCTGAGACCCCGCTCATATTTTTTTATTGTTTTCCCTATCTGTTCTTTCATGTGTAGGATTTCAGATATCCTGTCCTCTAGTTCACTAATCCTTTCTTCTGCATCTTCAAATCTGCTATTGTAAGTCCCCATTGTGTTTTCCATCTCCTCTATTGGGTTTTTCATTCACGTAATTTCTGCCATTTGTTTTTTCAAGCTCTCGAGTTCTTCTTTATGTTCTCCCAATATCTCTTTATATCCTTCGTCTCTTTTGCCATATCCTCCCTCAAGTTGATTTAATTTTTGGTGAAATTTTTCATGTCTGCTCAAACATTGTGATTAGTTGTTTCAATTCCTATATCTCATTTGAAGTGATCGTTTATTCCTTTGATTGGGTCATATCTTTGTTTTACCTAGTATGACTTATAATTTTTTGTTGATATCTTGGCATCTAATTTCCTTGATTAGTTTATTCTGAAGGTAGTTTTCACTCTTACCTAGGGTTTTCTGGTTGGTTGGCCTTGTTCTCTATATGTTTTTTTGTGTTTTTTTTTTTTTTTTTGCATTAAGTTCAACTTTTTCTAGACCTCTAGCATAGCTTCTCTTTAACTGTTCAGAATTTTTCAGCTCTTGTTTTTCTGGTTCTTGCCCTGCCTATATGGAACATTTTATTTGAGAAGAACAAGATTTTTCCAGACTAGGCAGGCCCAGGTCTCAGAAGGATAGTGCAATCAGTGTCTAATATTCCTGAGGATGAGACCCATCAGGTTGTCTGACTTTCCTTTAGTGTCTACACTCTGTGATTTTCCTATCCTGCCCAGCAGGTGGCTCTTGTCAGCCTGCAGCTCCCTACACACATAAAGTGGTGTGGTTTATTTAATTCTCAGCCTGTCAGGAGCTTGGTTGAGACAGAAGCTGAGGTGGAGGGTAAGCTTAAGCTGTTTCAGGTTTCCAGCCCCAGGGCTCTGACTTATTTGAAGGAAGTCTGCCACTTGAGCTGGGCCATGCCCCCACTTTTCTCCGGAAAGATACACCCCTTAGGGAATTACTTGTTACTTTTTTAGAGAACACCTGAGGCTTTCTCTAATGAGCTACTTAGAACATCTTTTTTAAAAGAAAGTGAAAGAGAGAGAGAGAAATAAAATCCCCTTTCAGTGCCAGTCCCCTGCCCCCAGTGTTCACCAGTCATGAGCTGGAGTTGGTATCCAGCTCTATAAAGGTTTCACAGCCCTTTTCCAGTTTTCTGAGCTCAGCCAACTCCAAAAGCCTCCCTTTTGTTTTTTCTTCACTGGCCCCTTCTCTGCTCTTTAGGGAGAGAGAGACCTCAGTGTTACTTTCCTTCTCTCTCTGGGTTTCTATGTGCTTAGAGCTTATATTCAGTGGACCACATTTCTTAATTAAAACCACAACTGGAGCTTGGTTGAACCATACTTTCCCTTGCTCCTAGTAGACATTGCTTCTTTTTCCTTGGGGGAAGTGTCTCCAGCAGCTGCCATGCCAATGGGGGAGGGGTGCCAGCTTCTTTGTTCAGGGACTTTACTCACAGTTCTGTGGTGTGTTCTCAGCCTTTCCACCCATTCCAGAGTGGTTTATGATATATGTTCAGTCACGGATGTCCCCCCGTTGTTCCAGACAGTTCCTGACTATTCGCTAGCTGCTCTAGAGGACTGATTAAATTCCACACCTCCTTATACTGCTATCTTGCCTTCCCCACCTATTCTAGGATTTCTTTATTCCCTGTGATTGAAAGAATTCTAAGTGATAAAGCTAAATTTTAATGGACTTATCAAAATTTATTATTGACCAACCCTATTGTTTCGGTACAAATAAGGTTAATGATTCTGTTGTTTCAACTGTATTTTTATGGGTTTTGTTTTATGTTTTTATTTCTTAAAAATGTTTTTTGCCTGCAAATATTCTGCATTTTTGTCATCATGTTAAAAGTCACATGTGGATTGTGGGAAGCAGCCATGGTTTGAGGTGGGCACCTCACCTGTCCCACATGTGGGATCCTGTGCTTGGCTTTCAAACTTCTCCCCACAGAACTCTTACTGCTCAATGGGTGGGGTTGGTGGCAGCTTGTCACCATGATACATTTCATACTGTTTTTCAGTCACCAAAGGAAATGACAGCTGCAGAAATGGTACTCCTCCCTCCTTGATAAAAAGAGGAAAAACATCACCCGGGAAATTGTTCGTATCATTTTCGTGGTCAGATGACAAGCAGCTTTGTTGACTGGATGGAGATAAAATTTGTTTATAAAAGGTGTGCTAGCTTATATTTTTGCCATGTAGTAGGAGAATCAGGAACATGAGCTGTTGGCACTAGAGATTGCGCGTCATTATGTGGAGTTACTGGACAAATACTTTAGAAATATCTGTGAGCTGGATATTATGTTTAATTTTTAAAAGGCTTATTTTATCATTGATGAGTTTATATCAGAAATTCAGGAAACATCCAAGAAATCCCTTGTCAAACCCATTGAGGGCTCTGATATGTTACAGGAGACAGTGGAAGAATACATGAGTAAACCTACATTTTAATTTTGTATTTACTTGAAGATTTGTGAACCCATAAATAAGCAAGGCCTTGCATCCAGTTCTTTTACAAAGCTACAGCACCATGCCAAAAAATATCTTAAAGGGATTGTTGGTTAACTAGCAACCATTGAAGTTGTTTAACACAATATATTTGTAATAATTACATATCTATATTATATTATATATGAATACATGTAGCCCTGAATATTAGAATAACTACTGTAAAGCTCAACATACTGAATATTTATTTACAATGATTTTGACTCTATATACTATTTTTATATTCACTTCAATAAATTAGTTGCAATATATTTTTGTTGGATTTGATCCTCTACTGACAGGTTGAAAACCACATTGTAATAATCCATGATTATGAATGTATAATATATATTTATAAATAATACCTTTCCCATGTTATATTTTTTATTTTAATGATAACTCAAAATTTCATTAATATTTCATAGTTCTTAAACAATAATAGACATTTTTAATTTCAGTCCAGATAGAAAGTATCTGATTTTAATATCCCAAATTCTTTTATTTTTTTCAGTGTTGGATTTATGGAAAATAACCAAAGATAGTACAGAATTTAAGGGTTTTGATACCTTAGAATGTGCTATCTAAGCTAAGGCTTTAATTTTATCCTGTAATTGAACATAAGGGGCATTCCAACAAGGTTGTGTTTTCCACACACTATTTATATTTGTTAAGACTTCAAGAAATCTGGAGATACAGAGTCTATAACTTCCCTTATTATAAAAATAGTATAGTAAGGATTAACAATAGCAATATTTATTATTGCTGCTGGTATTTTAAAAACCTCTCTGTCTCACTCCTCTTAGTTTCTTGGCAGATTTTGTTTCAACTGTGTGTTAATATGTATCTAGTATATTTGGAAACTTAATGTTTATCAAACATACTTATAGCATTTTATATTGTTGTAGATGACATGAGAGATGCCTTTCTTCTCATTTCCTCCAAGAAAATATTTGCTGCTGACTGTTATTACTGTACATGTATCACATATATGCCTTTCCATAAGAGTTTTACATAATCAGGTAGCAAATGGGATTCCACCAACTTTTGGAAAATAGCTCTTAATAGTCTTTGTGTCCTGCTTTTGGTGTCTTACTCATGCATTTTCAATGTTAGTTTTGAAGTCTGTCATCATTCATATTGGAGTAGTTAGTAAGCCTCTAGTGCTTTTCCTAAGAGGAGAGCATGCTTACTATTGGCTTCTGTAGGAGACACCATATGGGAGTCCATGATGGGAAAATGTCCTCTTTGTTTTATCTCGGCAGACATATTTAGAAAAATCGGCAGAATAAGAACAGAGAAACAGAGGAGAAATTGATCAATTCCACAGTATAACCATTTTAAAAAATGATCATATCAGCATATGAAGTAATTATTGCATTTTTGTGTGTGTGCTGTATGGCAGAGGTCACATTTCATACTTTTTCCCTATGAGTGTCCCGTTATTGCAGCACCATTTGTTGAATTTGTGTTTGTTTGTTTGTTTTGGAAGTGAAGGGGCCAAGAATTGAACCCAGGTCTCCCACATCACAGATGAGAATTCCACCACTGAATTACCCTCACACCCCCAATTATTGCATTTTTACTAGCTAACACTTCCTCAAGCCAATCATGTGATTACAATTATGGAATCAGACTGAAGTTTAGTTATCATTTTTGGTCACCTTATTTACTTTAGTTCTTCAGTTTCATGGTTTAACTTTATTTAACATAGTGGAACTCTATTTTTACAGACAATTTTTAAAAGATGGACTTTATGTAAATGTATCAGTTTTCTGCTTCTCTTGCAGTTTGCCATCATTTTTGTATAACGTATATATTGAACCTCATTCAAATGTATTAAACATATTCTGGTTCATTCTGTGTTAGCTGTTCACAAACAGTTCTTCATGTGAAATCACACTGGAAAATGTGCGTGTCTGAATGGCACACTGAAGTAAACTTGTGGAATTTTAGGCTGTCTTATGTGGGCCTTGAAAATAATCATTATGCTTTCTTTCTATTTTATTATCATAATAAAAGTACCCAGTAATGGGAATGATAATAAACACTAAATTTGTATAAAATGTCCAAAAAAAATTGTAAATAAAAAAAAAAGTCATGTTTAGGTAAAAAAGGTCTATAAAGTATGCAACCATTTATCTAAAGAAAAAAGGGAGGAAATGAGGGGGGCGTGGTAGGTCAAATTTTGATTTCTCTGACCTTGCTTTGCTTTATGGACCTGACTTAGGAAATGTGAAATATTTTATATAATTGTAAAAAAAATGTATTTATTGTATTAAGAAGCAGTCTCTACAAATTGATAACAAAGTAAAATAAATAAATCTAAGTGTCTAACAGTAATTTGGCTGTACATTCTTTTAAGATACACACCGAAAATACTTAAACTGTTTTATTCTAAGACTGTTGTGTGTATGTTGTTGGATAATGAAAATGATTACAAACTGGGATTTTCAGCTTGGGAGAAAGGAGATGCAGATGGAAGATCAATGAGGTTAATAAAAAACACATAGTTTTGAATTTGAATTGAAGAATCAATATGAATTCATGGTGTGTTATCTTTACGTAGAGATAAAGCCACTGAAAATTCATTGAAATAATTACCAACCTAGTAGGAATGGGCACCTCTAGGAGATTGAGGTCCTTAAACATTGTTTGCTATTAAGGAAATTAGGGCTTTTCAGAGAAATGGCTGATTTCAGATTTAGACCTTAGAATTTCCTGTCATACAGATGCAAGGAAAGCATCGAAGACAACTGGGTCATGTAAAAGAGACTCAGGAGCCAATGTGAAGAGGGAACCACAGGCCAAAGGTGGGACAAATTGAACATCAATAAGAATCATAATTGCAATGAATTATTATTGTCATATATTTCTAAATCCAAGAATTCATATTGATATCTTAAAAAGTAATTATAGGGTGGGCCACAGTGGCTCAGCAGGCAGAGTTCTTGCCTGCCATGCCAGAGACCTGGGTTTTATTCCCGGTGCCTGCCCATGCAAAAAAAAAATTATAATCTCCTTTGGAAGTTGACAGAGAATCAAAACATTATTTGGAAAACTGGCAAGTAAAGGGAAAGAGGCAACCATTTTTCCTGACTTCCTAAGCAAACTATATCTCAGGATAACTAAAGCCTATAGATTTTACTACCAATTTATAGTAAACAAAGAGGCCAGAGAACATATTCAATGACACTGTAGGGATTCAATCAGCAAAATCTATACTCTGGATATTTCTGCAAGTCAATTGACCCAGTTTCTTCAACAAATAAATTTGCAAAGAAAAAAATCAGAGACAAAAGAGGAACCTAGAGATGAAAAGAGATTTATAAGACAAATTAACAAGCTGTAAAACAAATATATATCAGATTCTTTGGGCGCATTTTGCATACACTTTAAATCAGCTCCTTTCCTTGCTCCAGCAATTGCTCTGGTGACCTGTTACATGCAGGTGTCATCTGAAAGGGCCTTGCTGTGTGTATATGGTTTCTTGCCAAGGGACTTCTCTCATGCTAATTTTGACGGTTAGGTTTAGGGGTCAACTTGGCCAAGTGATGGTGCCCAGCTTTCTTGTCAAGCAAGCACTGGCTTAACCATTATTGCAAGGATGTTTCATGGCTGGTTAATAAACTAGAAGGCTAGTGTATTAAATCATCAGTCAGTTAATTGCATCTGTAGTGGATTACATCTGTGATCAACTAAGGGAATGTCTTCCATAATGAGAGAAACCAGTCAATTGGATTTAATCCAATCAGTTGAAGACTTAAGGGAGGAGACAGAATTTTCACTAGTTCTTCAGCCATCCAGTCTCTCCTGTAAATTTCATTGAGGAACTTTATCAGAGTTGTGAGCCCTACTGCCTGCCATATGGATTTTGGACACTTGCATCCACACAGTTGACTGAGACACTATTATAAATCTCATATCTACAGTTATCTTCTGTCGGTTCTGCTTCTCTAGAAAACCCTAACTAGTACATTAATCATGGAATAATTCATAGGCACTCATGCATGCGCAAATTGGAAGTGTGGTAGAATTAAAGCATATTGGATTATCCTGAATAATAGGAGATAGGAGCAAAGCAAGTAGCTTGTGATCCCATTTATGTAAAAATTGTACACGTGTGTTTGTGTGTGTATGTGTGCATAGATTGTTGACTAGAAGAATGAGATTCAAAATAATAACTAAGGTTATTTGAGGGTAGTAGGATTTCAGGAGATTTTAACTTTCTAATTTTAATTTATTATGCTGTTTGTATATTTTTTACAATGAACGTGCATCATTGCCCTCATTGGACCAGAAACTGAAGAAACAGTGAAATCTGGAAAGAGGATAAGATAAACCTGAAGAGAGAAACAGCAGCCCAAAATGTGTAGGATAAGACCACTACAAAAGTAGGCTTTACTTTTAGGGGTGGCAAATTTTATGAGGAATAGGGAGCCTGGATGCAACCTAGAGGGTGATCAGTTTGGTACCACAGGAGAGACAGGCACTGCTGCCCATGGCTCCACCCCACTCCCCACATTTGGCAGTAGCAACATGATAAATGCGTTTAGAAAAGAGCAGTGTGTATGGAACTTCAAAACAGAGTTAGAGCAGTGCTCAAAGGTGGTTGGAAACATTCGGGATAAGCAAGGATTACACAAACCAAGAAAACCAACAATGTGAGCTGACTCTCACCACTTCCACTGATGTCTCACTGAGGTACAAACTGCCCCACCTCTGGCTCTCAGGCTCTCTAGAATCCTGCAGCTGAATGTCTAATAAGGAATCTCAAAACCAACATGAGCCCATAACCAAGAATCAATAGCAAATATTTGAGGAAAATTAATAGTATGCAAAAGAAATATCAAATTGAACAAATGGGGACATGAACTTATACCCAGAAAAGTACACAAAAAAGTTTCACAAAAAAGAAGGAAAAGAGGTCAATTGTGGTGATAAAAAATGTTATGCCTTCTAGCCTCCTATATTCTAGAGCAGCTAGAAGGAAAAATCTGAGAGGATGGTATGGTAGCCCATGACGAACTCTGGGATCTGTCCTGTAACTACATGTTGAAGAATGTTTTGAAAACTATTGCTTTTTAAAATTTCTTTGCTTTGTATATATGTTATATTATACAATTAAAAAGTTAAAAAAATAAACCGAGTTAAAAAAAACCCATATAGCAACAGACTTTACAATGAAGTGTACATGCTGAAAAGATTTGAATACTGAGCATGATACACTTTTTGTAAGGTGTTTTTATAATAGTGTAATACCTATTTCAGATTAGTGGGAATTTATTTTTTAATTTAAACTCCTAAAACCCTTCAGATAGAAAAAGTAATACCCACAATTGATTGAAAATGTGATTGATATCAGAATTTTCATCAGCATCATTAGGTAAAGAAGACCATGGAATATTATCTTCCAAGTACTGAAGTAAAATAATTTTGCGTTCAGATTTCATATCCAATTCAGCTTTCATTCAAGAATGAGGGCAAAGTAAAATTAATGAGAGACAAAAATTCAGAGCATCTCAAACATTGAGATCCTTTATGAAATAATAACTTGACATACCTGATTGAGGACAAAAATAAAAGCTAAGTGGAAGGAGTGAGAAACAAGAAGCAATGGTGAGTCAAAAATGATTAAAACTTGTTGGATTGAAATGAGTGTTGACAGTTAAGAAAAGTTGTTGGATTATGATCTAGATCTAAAATTTCAGAAGTTATTTACTTGAAAACTGGAATTGAGTAGGGTAAGTAAGTGGAGAAAATTAGAAGCTAAGCTTTTCATCTTAAGCAAGATGAAAAGAGAGGGAAGGCTATAAACTCTAATTAGTTTTAGACATTGTAAGAGCTAAGTTTAATGAAGCACTCAATTTATTGCATAACATTAAAACCATTAAATGAAAAATATATAAACAAATAAAAACACTTTCAATTTAATGAAAAGAAGAAAAATGTAGAAAAAATAAGTGAAAAGAAATTTAAAAATAAGATGGTAGGAATAATGCAAATATTTAAATAACCACTCCACAATTAAATAGATTAA
>PVIY010061417.1:0-11230 GCA_004026745.1 Myrmecophaga tridactyla | reverse complement strand
AGTTCCATGCGACCCTGCCATGGGCTAAGCTCCTTTAAATCCTCTTTCCCCAGACATTTATCTCCCTTTCAGCTCTCCAACCTCCTCTCTCAATTAAGACCATGTGGAATCTGGACTTACATTCTCTCTCTCTCTCTCTCTCTCTCTCTCTCTCTCTCTCTCTCTCTCTCTCTCCTCCTTCTCCTTCCCTTCTGCTTTCTTCCCTCCTTTTCTCTTCCCTTCCCACCTCCCTACTGTCTCCCTTTCTCAATCTTTTCTTGCTCTTTTCTCTGGCTCTTTTTTTTAAATATGTAGGTCAACTTGGGCAGTTTGACTTGCTTAGTTTTATATATTTATTCACTTATCCATCCAAATCTAATGTTTAATTCTTTCATGGTTACCCATTTCCTTAATTTTACAAAACAAAGGAGACACCTCCCCCACACCCCAGGGTGCTGACCCAGCAACCCTAAATCTTCCTCCTTAGAAGGGATGGGATTGCAAGCCCTTATAATTTAATATTCTTTTTTTAAAAAATCCCTTTTAGAGGTGAAGGGGAAAAAAAGAGATGAAAAGACTGTGAAGTAACCATAGAGAGAAGGCGGACTGAGAGCTAATGATGCCGCCGCATCCTAGGGACGTCCCTGTCCCGCCGCAGCTGTGCTTGTCCCCACCCCTTTCTCCACAGATGGGTGTAGCCATCCAGTCTCTGTGACTCAGCCTTTGACCACCCTTGTCTGGGTCTTGGGAGGAAAAGTGGACTGTAGAGGGCTTTTCAGATGCAGAATGCCAACAAACCGCCAACACAAAAGTGAGCGCACATCATCGGAAAAGCCAACTGCCTTATCTGAGAGGCCGCAGCTCAGGAAAAGTAAAGGACTTCCAGGCTGATGGCATTCTTGTTAAACATTGGCCTTTGACTTTATAATCAGTTGCAAATTCTGCTCAAATCAAAAGGCCAGCTGGTCTCCTGCGGAAACCTGGATTTTAGTACGAGAAAACAGGGATTTTTTAAATGTATAATTAAAAAAATAATAATATTTCAAAATAAGAAGGCAGGCTGGCAGCAGACTGCCCATGCCAAAAATATATATTAAAAAAATAAGAGGGCAATGTATTTAGTTATTGTGTCAGTTCAAAAGTATTATGTACCCCAGAAAAGCCCTGTTTTAATCCTGATTCAATCTTTTGAGGGCAGCTGTTTCTTTCCATCTTAATTCAACTCTGTAGATTGGAATCGTTTGATTAGATTATCTCGATGGAGATGTGAGGCTCCCGACTGCTGGTATGAACTGGATTAGATGGAGATGTGACTCCACCCATTCAAGGTGGGTCTTGATTAGTTTACTGGAACCCTTTAAAAGAGGAAACATTTTTGAGAGCGACAAATAACAGAAGCTTCAGAGTCGACAGAGAGAGCTGATGTAGATGCTTGGAGAACAGAAACGTCAGAGAAAAGAGTCATGGATGTTTGGAGATACTTGGAGCCCAGCAGATGTCACCATGAGATGTTAAGCAAGCCAGAATCTGGAGAGAGCCAAGGGAAGCCAAGAGATGAAAGTCAACCCCAGAGAAGCAAAATGGGGAACCCCTACAGGAACACAGGCTGAAAGCAGCGGAGTCCAGGAGCAAGGGGCCAGCAGATGCCAGCCACGTGACTAGCCAGCTGACAGAGGTGCTCCTGACCTATCAGCCTTCCTTGAGAACGTAACCTCTTATTGGTGCCTTAATGTAGACACTTTCGCTTCCTTAAAATTGTAAACCTGTAACTTATTAAATTCCCCTTTTTAAAAGCCATTCCAGTTCTGCTGTATCACATTCCGGCAGCTTACTAAGTTATGGTTTACAATGAATGCCTTTTGGTTTTAAACCACTCTAGTTATTTAGAATTTATTGGAACTATAAAACCCATCTACACCTTCCAATTTATTCAAGATGTTTTGAAATGGATTGCAAGGTAGAATTCTCAATATATATTCTAGTATTTAATTTGCCAGGAAAATGGCTTCGATTTCCATCACACCAAAATGATATAGGCCATTTGGAAAATACTACCTTGCTTATGTCAATGCTAGAGCTGGAAATGACTTCAAGGGATCTTATAGTCTATCTCTCTGCCTCTGGAAGTTGTCCAACATCTGAAGCCAGCGATGGTTTAATTCTCAAGAGTCTGGTTTTCGCGGTCTCTTGTTTTAGTACCTAATTACTATTCCTACCAGGGCATTCTTTCCAGAGAACCTGATTTTCTCCAGCTGCAACTTAAGCACGGGTCTATTAAAGAGAGTAATGAATAAGCAGTATGGTTTTAAGTGCATGCTTCCCCTGGGATCAAAGACCTCTCTGGGTGTGCTGCTTATTCTCTTCCTGCCTCCCCTCATCCATTCTCTGTCCTCCCTGTGGCCCAGGAGGCTGAGCCCAAGAACTGCATCGCCTTCAGGATCCTGGGCGGGCCAATGGGAGGCAGCTGCAGAGATCTGGGTGCCTGTGTCGCCCACATCACATCTCAGGTGGGGTGACCCCTCCACCAAGGCTACAGCTCCCTTAGGACTCTGGGAATGTCTTTTCTCCTCTCTCTGCCTCTCTCTTCTCGTCTCTTCAGCTCCAGGGGTGGCCACGACTCCCCACTGTGCCTGGTCTCCAGGTCCTGCCCACTTGCCCATGCTCTAGCTCCATTATTGAAATCTCAAAAGCTAAGGGCTGATTCTGTTTCTGACCTGGACCCTGGTGACAGGATATCTTAAGCTAGTTATCATTTTGCAGCACAGGGAAATGCCATCTGATATTATATTTATCCCATTTCCTCCCTGAATTACCTTAAAAGACTAGGGTAAAGGGACCTCTGTGTGTCGGCAACAAATCATGAAGTGCCCACCCCAGAGAAGAACCTGGGATGGGGCTGTGGGCGATAACAAGTAGAACCTACTCTGCCATCGTTTAGTGCCAGAGGGACGCTGACAGAGGGTGGCACTGAGCTTCATCATCATTCCATCATTAGAGAAGGTCGTTTGCCACTCGGGGTGGGGGCTGCAGAGAGAACCTCCAACTGCAGCCCCCAAAGACCTGCTGTCTTGTGCACACACCCCTCTCGAGCCTCAGCCCAACTCCTCCCTCTCCTGCCCTGCATAAGCCTCCTTCTGGGGCTCGTTCCCAACATAAAGCGAGACAATGGAATAGAATGCCTCACGAGCACCTGATGACCAGGGCCCAAGGAACAACATCAGGGAAACTCCATTTGACCCCTTCACAACCCCTTGTCACAGGAAATGCATGTCAAGCCCGTTCTCTCCCTGAGCCTCGGTCTCCATCTGTCGGGAGGTGCCCTGCCCGTTACACCACCCTGTCAGAGACTCTGCTGTCGGAGCATGCAGGAGCATGGGGAAATTCGCTCCCTGTATATCATCATCTTTGGAGTCACCCTGGTCCCTTTTTCTCTGACATCTACAGCCAAGTTGTCAGGAAACCCTGTCAGCACGACTGTCAAAATGTACCTAGAACACACCCGCTAATCCAACAGCAGCCTCCAGACTGGTTTTCTTGAATCCATTTTTGTCCTTAACCCCAGTCTGTTATCCATGTGTCAGCCAGAGTGGTGTTTTTCGGTTTTTTAAAATATAAATTAAGGAACATAAGGTCCTCTAAAGTTTCTTCAGCTCAAAAGCCAAGGTCTTCTGGGATCTGCCCTCCCGGTCCTCAGGGCCCACCTCTCCCTGGCTCGCTTGGCTCCAGCCACCCGGCTCTGCGCCCGCTGCCCAGCTGGCTGCTGCCTCCGGGGCCTTTGATCCTGTTCAACCCTCTTCCTGCGCCTCACAACTGGTTTCCATGTTTGGCTCTTTCGATTCTGTCTCCCTCCTTGCAGAGACACCTCCCTTTGCCCCTCCTACCCCATTTCCTGCCCTCCTACCTCCCTTACTGGACTCATTTTCTCCATAGCACTTCTCTCCCTATCATGCTGTCTGCGCACTCACCTGTTTGCTTTTTTCTAGTACCTTGCACTAGAATGTCAATTCACTACCCTAGCTCACAACAGTGCCAGCCCAGCACATAGTATACATTCAATAAAATACTTGTCAAATGAATTCATAGATTTTATTCCTATTGCTTTGACATAGGTCGCTTTGTCCAGATGCAGGTCTGCGTGTGTTTGGAGACATCATATGAAACCAACCAATGTGGCAGGCGTGGGCTTTAATGCAATGGCTTTAATGCAACATCCCTTATACAAAAGAAATGGTGACAGTGAAGGGGGGAAAGTATAGTTCTCAAAAGGAACTTAATTTAGCCTTACCTGAAATTTTTACTTTTTGCGAGGAGAACATGTTCATGTCTTACCTGTGTAACTTAAAATTCATAATAAAAAAATAAAAAAATAAAAATGGTGACAATAAAATGGCAAGCTGGTGATCGTGAGGGGTGGAGAGCACAGCAGGATGGGAGGTGTCTTTTGGACGTGTCCCTGGCTCCAGCCACAGGTGTTCACATGCCAGACAGTTGTGCCAGGAGCGGAGAGGAGGAGGAAGCCACTGTCTAGCCAAATGTTTTGTGAAGGAGGAAGAATTTGGACCGAACCTTGGAGAGGAGTGTGGAGATGCATCCTGGTAGGAAGGATGTCCTAAGAAACCTGAGAGGAGTTGGGACTGGGGCTCTGTAGGATGAGAATGCTGGTCGAGATGGATGAAGAAAGAGCCTCATTGCTGAGTCAGGTGTTCTGCCTCCAGCCCTACTGCTCCCCACTTCTTTTTTTTTTTTCCCATTGTGAAAGCTATATCATTATACAATTATCATCAAGAAACATGGCTACTGGAACACAGCTCTACATTTTCAGGCAGTTTCCTCCAGCCTCTCCATTACATCTTGAATAACAAGGTGATATCCACTTAATGCGTAAGAATAACCTCCAGGATAACCTCTCAACTCTGTTTGGAATCTCTCAGCCATTGACATTCTGTCTCATTTCACTCTTCTCCCTTTTGGTCGAGAAGGTTTTCTCAATCCCTTGATGCTGAGTCTCAGCTCATTCTAGGATTTCTGCCCCACGTTGCCAGGAAGGTCCACACCCCTGGGAGTCATGTCCCACGTAGACAGGGGGAGGGTGGTGAGTTTGCTTGTTGTGTTGGCTGTGCTCCCCACTTCTTCAAGGGCATGCAAGTTAATGGAGCTCTGGGTACCTGGCAGGTCCTGCAGATACAGCAGTGGGCAGAGCAAAGCTCCTGGCCCTGGAGCTCTCCTTGCATCCATAGTTGGGTTTTGAGCGGGGACTGGCATGCCAGGCAGCTGGGATCTGGGGCTGATAAAGAAAGAACCTGTCACCATCTCTTCAGTCTTCACTTCCCAGGCCCAGTAAACTTTTCTTTTTGCCTGAACAAAATGACCCCAAAGGACCCCTAAAAATATAAATTTTTTGTTTTGGGAGCTTCGTGTGTCACCAATGGATGCGTTTGCACGAGATCGATCGAATGATTGAAGCCTCATGATTAGGATCAGGAGCTCCACATTTGAATCTGGGCTCTGTCATTCAGGCCTGGTGGCCTTGGACATGGCCCTGGCATTCTCTAAAGCACATTTACTCATCTGCACAATGAGATTAACACCAGAAGCCGCCTCATGCGATGTGGATTAAATGAGGTAGTGTACCCCAAACCCTTGGCCCCCTGCCTGCCAGGAGAAGGTGCCCCAGCCCCGCAGTGGCAACTATGACCAGCAGGAAAAGAAGGCCAAGAGATGCTTCCCAGACACTGACCCTGCTCTGATGAGAGCCACAGCCCAATCACCAGGCTGGAGGGGACCGGCTCAAATTTCAAGAGAACTACGGTAAGGAAGATGACCTACTTTTTGCAGGTAAAAGCCTGCATGTCTGCACCTTAGCTTGGCCTGCTGCTTTCAGCTGTTCAGTGTTCCCATATCTCTCATTTTCTCTCATCTGCACCATCCCCAGGGACGTGAGTGGGACTCATGTCATTACATAGGGCAGATGAAGGAGTGAGGCTCAGGCGTGGCAGCCCAGCCCGTCCCTTGGCTCTAGGATGAGCTCTAAGGATGAGCCGACTCACACAGGGAGAGTCCGGGAAAGCTAAACTTTGTGGGGGTGACGAGGATGCTCAGAGCAGCAGCCAACACCAGGTCTCAGCCACTGCCACACTGCTTGCCTTGACCAGGGCTGGCCCAACTCTCAGAGCTCTTCCAGGAATGTCACCTCTTCCCTTTGTCCTCTGGGGGCTGGAGCTGAGCCCTGGGACTGGAGCGCTGGCAGCTGTCTGGGGTTTCTCCCCACCCCATAAGTTTCTTCCCACTGAGGGGAAGAGGCACAGAAGCTGCTTTCTCCCTGATCCCCTCCCACTCCCTCTTACCAAGGCAATGGGATGCAGTTACTCAAACTGTGGGTCTTTCATCTCCTGGCACCAAGTACCACCCCTGCCTCTGCCTCCACTAGGTCAGCTCCATGAGGAGAAATAGCTGTTCAGAGCAAGCCCTCCTGAAAGCCGGGCCACTGGCGGGGGCTGGCATTACCCTTGAAGGATGGTAGCAGTTTCCTGTTCTCACTGTTGCCTTCAGGAAGCCCTCCTGGAGTTCTTTCCATGAGTTCCCTGGCCATACCATGCTGACCACTCTCAAAGCAAGGTCATGCTTTAAGAAATTTGTCCATGTGTCTCCTTCACTAGATTTCAAGATTTTTAATGACAGGATCTGTATTTTGTCACCTTTGCAGCCCAGTGCCTTAGACATAGTAGGTGCTCAGAAAAGGTTTATACAGCAGACCTTGGTGCCAGGTCTACACAAGCTGGGACAGGGAAGACCAGGGACTTACCCAAGATCAGTGGTTCGCTAGTGGGGGAGCTGGCACTGGAAAACCAGATTATGGCCTGGTGGCAGCAAACGGCATGGGTGCGGGGCCAGGCTGCCAGCACCTGAACTCCAACTCCATTGTGTACAGCCAAGGGCCCTGGGCAAGTAATTTAAGACCTCTTGCTTCAGTTTTCTCATCTGTAAAATGGAAGAGATAAAAAGGTATCTTCTCTCCAGCAGTTGAGAGGATAAAACGATATAATACCAGCAGAGCTTGGAAAATGGTCACTGGTCCATGATAATGTTCCACCAGTTCACTGACAGTGTTTACCATAATATGGGTGTGCCAAAGTAAAGAGAATGTTTTAAAATGGACATTTTATGTGAAATTACTGTATCTGTGCACTGCAAAGAGATGGAGGCAGATACTCAAAAAATGCCAATAAAGACTTATTTGTGGCCAGTGGGTTTAAGGACTTTGGGTTTCTTTTTCCTATTTTTCTGTAATTTCCAACTTTTCTACAGAGAATTTATATGCAATGACTTTTGAAATGAGATATTTCTAAAACTTGTTGAAAACCCATCTGGGACCTCTAATTACTACTCCCAGCTCCTCTATCCTGAATGTGATTTATGATTAGAACGAGACACTCCTGCTGCTCTCGATTGCCTGGGAATAGAAGGAAACCTGCTGAGACATTTCAGCTGGAGTAGTAGAGGCTGGATTTCCATGGTATTTTGCTTGTACACCCAACTAGAAAATGAGATATCTTGTGTTTTGAAGAATCTCTTCCATGAATCATGGGGATACTCCAGGCCTATCCGGCAGAGTAATTGGTGTAATTACAGCCTCCATCTCCAGGGATAATGCCAGCAGTCAAGTGCAGTGTGCGCGAAGCAAGCCCGAGTCTTCCCAGAGCTTGTGGAAATGGGCCTGCTTCCCTGAGCCACGGCAGGGAAGAGAAGAAAAGGGCAAGAAGGTCTGGGTGGGCCACAGATTTCTGGGGTCGGTAGAAATGTTGTGATAGCTATTGAGAGGGTTTCCCACCCCATGGACTCACAAATCTATGAATAAATATGATATCAGCTGGGATATCAGGAAAGGATTTCTATAGTCCAGGAATTTCCTTAAGGAAGATTGCCCAAATCTGACAAGTAATTAATCCAGCCAGGCTCTGAGTCAAAATGGTTTGTACCTACTACACAGCTATGATGAGTACAGAAGCACAACACTTCACTTTTCTTTAAAATGTAGAAGTTCTGCAGCCTAAAGAGGTAGATGGAGAAATAATCAACAAATCATGTCAGAGTCCAACCACTGGGTCCCCTGCCCTCTCTGTTCCCCATGCATGTTAGCACCTGTGGGCTCCCTGGGGATTTGAGGGCAATGCCAAAGAAATGGAAACTGACCTGACTCTGGAATCCTGGCAAACAACACCAGCCTCACTGTGGTGTCCACTGTGGCGGTGCCCCGTCTCTAGTCCAACTCGGAGAAGAAGACCTCAGAGAGCCTCATACAGTCTTGTCCTGTCTATAGATAGTAATGTAGAAAAAGAAATCCTTCCCACATTAGCCCTCTTCCATCACCATAACAACCCCATGCCCTAATAAAAAGAGCAGCTATCAAGATGACAAATGAGGAGCTTGGAGATTTCTCATGGGGGGTTTTCTTAGCCCCCCAGTCTTCTTATGGGCTCTGCAAATCCTGAGACATACAACAGCATCAGTTACCCCTGCAGCCACACCCAGAGGGATTCTGCCACCAACCATGACCCTTAAATCCATGCTTGCCCTCCCCTAGTACAGCACCTCATCTCAAAATAGTACAAGCTACAATGCTACATTTACCATCGGAAGCAAACAAGTGAAAAATGAAGGTGTAATGCTGTGTTTTGGTTTGCTAAATGCTGCCAGAATAAAATATACCAGAATGGAACAGCTTTTAAGAATGTAATTTATTAAGTTATTAGTTTACAGTTCTAAGGATATAACAATTTCTAAACTAAGGCATCCAGAGAAAGATACCTGGATTCAAGAAAGGCTGATATCTGTCACACGGGAAGGGACATGGCTGGCATCTGCTGGTCCTTGTTTCCAGTTACATTGCTTCCAGCTTCTGATGCCAGTGGTTTCCTCTCTACGTGTCTGTGACCCTTCACTTAACTCCTCTGGGACACAACTCTTGGTTTTGGCTTGCTTAGCATCTCATGAGAAGGCATATGGTGACATCTGCTGAGCTCTGCATCTCCAAACGTCTGTGTTTAGGTATCTGCTCTCACTGATGGCATTCCAAGCATTTCTGTCTGCTCTGAGCTTTCTCCAAAATGTTTCCTCTTTGAAAGGACTCCAGTAGACTAATCAAGACCCACCTTGAATGGGAGAATTGCACCTCCATATACAATCAATGTGAGCCATTGATTGTATAATATGGTTGAACTGTATGAGTACGGATATTTCTCAATCCATACACTAAGGTAGGTCAGAATATAGGGTAAAGGATAATATCATCCATATTTCAACTTCTGTGTGAGACCAAGGGGAGAGATGTTTATTTGGTACAACAATTATATTTTGGGTAGCACAATTCTTAATTTAACTTGTATGGTCAGTTTAGTTGAACACCATAAGTAAGTGGAATCTTCAGTAGGGTGAGAGATTTTGTTGTTTGTCCAGATTAGTTTGATACCCTGATATATCCCAGAGTAATTTGGACAGTTAATAAAGTATTTGCAAAGTCCCCCTGGGGAACTTGGGAAAAAGGAGGAAATATTAAACATCCCCATCTGGGGAATTTCTGATATTCTCGCAGGCAGTGGGGACAACCAATTCCATAGGCTGAGCCCTCAATCTTGGGGTTTGTCCCTATGAAACTTATTCCTGCAAAGTAGAGGCTAAGCCTATTTGCAATTATGCCTAAGAATCACCCCCCAGAGAACCTCTTTTGTTGCTTCTCTCTCTAAGCCAATTCGGCAGGTGAACTCACTGCCCTTCCCTGTATGTGGGACATGACTCCTATGGGTGTAAATCTCCCTGGCAATGTGGGACAGAAATCCTGGGATGAGCCTGGACCTGGCATCATGGGATTGAGAAAGCCTTCTTGATCAAAACGGGGAAGAGAGGTACGAGACAAAATAAAGTCTCAATGGCTGAGAGATTTCAAACAGAAGTCGAAAGGTTACCCTGTAAGAATACTCTTATGCGTTATACTGATATCCCTTTTTAGTTTGTGATGTATTGCAGTGGCTGGAGAGAAGTATCTGAAACTATTGAGTTGTGTTCCAGTAGCCTTGATTCTTGAAGATGATGTTATAAAGATATAACTTTTACAATGTGACTGTGTGATTGTGAAAACCTTGTATCTGAGGCTCCTTGTATCTGGGCATTAACAGAATGAATAAAAAAATATGGATAAAAAATAAATAATAGGGAGGATAAGGGGTAAAATAAATTGGGTAGATGGAAATACTAGTGGTCAATGAGAGCAAGGGGTAAGAGGTACCAGATGTATGAGTTTTTTCTTTTTATTTCTCTTTCTGGAGTGATGCCAATGTTCTAAAAAATGATCATAATGATGAATACACAACTACATGGTGATATTGTGAGCCATTGATTGTACACCTTGTATGGACTGTATGTGTGCAAAGATGTGTCAGTAAAAATACTTTTTTTAAAAAAGGTCATATTCACAAATGGGTGCATCATATCGCCATGGAAACAATTCAATCAAAAGGCCCCACCCACAAATGGGTGTGTCACATTTCCGTGGAAACAGTACAATCAAAGTTTCTACCACATAATATTGAATCAGGATTAAAAGAAACATGGCTGCCCCCGCAAGATTAGATAAGGAAAAAGGACATGGCTTTTCTGGGGTACATGCTTTAGTTTGCTAAGGCTGCCAGAATGCAACACACCAGAGATGAATTAGCTTTTAATAAAGGGGAATTTATCTAGTTAAAAACATATACTTCTTCAGAGGAAAGGCAGCTAACTTTTATCTGAAGTTCTCTCTTACCCAGGAAGGCGCAGGGTGATCTGTGCTGGCCTTCTCTCCCGGCTTCTGGGTTCCCACAGCTTTCCCTGGGGTGATTCCTTTCTATATCTCCAAAGGTCTGGGCTGAGCTGCAAGTGCTGAGATGAGGTAGGCTGAGCTGCTTGGGCTGTGCTTTGCATTGAACTCTCTCATTTAAGCATCCAGCTGATTAAATTAAACATCACTCATTGCAGGAGGTACTACCTCCAGCTGACCAGTGATAGATAAGTTTCACATGCTGTTCTAGTTTGCTAGCTGCCGGAATGCAATATACCAGAAACGGAACGGCTTTTAACAAGGGGAATTTAATGAGTTGCTAGTTTACAGTTCTAAGGCCGAGAATTAAAACAAGTTTATAGAAAAGTCCAATCAAAGGCATCCAGAAAAAGATACCTTGGTTCAAGAAGGCCGATGAAGTTCAGGGTTTCTCTCTCAAGT
>PVIY010061416.1:0-11253 GCA_004026745.1 Myrmecophaga tridactyla | reverse complement strand
AGTATAGCTACTCCTGCTCTTTTCTGGTTGTTATTTGCATGAAATATCTTTTCCCAGCCTTTCACTTTCAACCTATGTTTATCTTTGGGTCTAAGATGTGTTTCCTGTAGACAGCATATAGAAGGATCCTGTTTTTTAATCCATTCTGCCAGTCTATGTCTTTTGATAGGGGAGTTCAATCCATTAACATTTAGTGTTAGTACTGTTTGGGTAGTACTTTCCTCTACCATTTTGCCTTTTGTATTTTATGTGTCATATCTAATTTCCCTTCTTTCTACACTTTTCTCCACACCTCTCTCTTATGTCTTTTCGTATCTGTCTCTAGTGCTCCCTTTAGTATTTCTTGCAGAGCTGGTCTCTTTGACCACTAGCATTTCAATGTAAATTTATTTTAACATTTGTTCCCCCTATTATTCATTTTTATTACATATGTTCTACTCATCTGTTGATAAGATAGATAAAAGGAGCATCAGACACAAGGTTTTCACAATCACACAGTCACATTGTGAAAGCTGTATCATTATGCACTCATCTTCAAGAAACATGGCTACTGGAACACAGCTCTACATTTTCAGGCAGTTCCCTCCAGCCTCTCCATTACATCTTGACTAACAAGGTGATATCTACTTAATACGTAAGAATAACCACCAGGATAAGCTCTCGATTCTGTTTGGAATCTCTCAGTCATTGACACTTTACTTTGTCTCTTCACTTTTCCCCCTTTTGATCGAGAAGGTTTTCTTAATCCCTTGATGCTGAGTCTCAGCTCATTCTAGGGGTTTTCTTAATCCCTTGATGCTAAGTCTCAGCTCATTCTAGGATTTCTGTCCCACACTGCCAGGAAGGTCCACACCCCTGGGAGTTATGTCCCATATAGACAGGGGGAGGGTGGTGAGTTTGCTTGTTGTGTTAGCTGGAGAGAGAGGCCACATCTGAGCAACAAAAGAGGTTCTCTTGGGGGTGACTCTTAGGCCTAATTTTAAGTAGGCTTGACCTATCCTTTGTGGGGTTAAGTTTCATATTAGCAAACCCCAAGATTGGGGACTCAGCCTATAGCTTTGGCTGTCTGCACTGCTTGTGAAAATATCAAGAATTCAAATTGGAGAAGTTGAATTTTCCCTCTTTCTCACCATTCCCCAAAGGGGACTTTACAAATACTTTTTTATTCACTCTTCAAATCACTCTGGAATTTATTGGGGCATCACTCTGGACAAACCAACAAAACCACATGTCCTCTCAAGTTTCCATGTACTTATGGTGTTCAGTTAAGCTGTCTACATAAGTTATATTAGGAAATGCACTAGGGACTGATGCCTTTTATTTCTTTCTCCTGTCTAATAACTACAGCTTGGACTTCTAGGACAAAGTTGAATAATAATGGTGGCAGTGGACATCCCTGACTCATTCCTGATCTTAGGGGGAATGATTTCATTCTCTCACTGTTAAATATAATGCTGGCTATGGGTTTTTCACATATGGTCTTTTTTGATATTGAGAAAGTTTCCCTCAATTCCTACCTTTTGAAGTGTTTTTATTAGGAAAGGATGCTAGATTTTGTTCAATGCTTTTTCAGCGTCAATCAGTATGATCTAGTGATTTTTACCATTTGATTTGTTAATGTGCTAAATTATGTTCATTGATTTTCTTATGTTGAACCACCCTTGCATTCCTAGTATAAACCCCTCTTGGTTGTGATATATGATTCTTTTAATGTGTTGTTGAATTTGATTTGCTAGTATTTTGTTAAGAATTTTTGCACTTTTGTTCATTAGGGGTATTGGTCTGTAGTTTTCCATTCTTGTAGATCTTTATCTGTTTTTGGTAATAGAGTGATGTTAGCTTTATAAAATGAGTTAAGTAGCATTCCTTTTTCCTCATGAAGAACTTGAGTTGGATTGGCGTTAATTCTTTTTGGAATGTTTGATAAAATTCCCCTGTGAAGCCATCTGGTTCGGGGGCTTTTCTTTGTAGGAAGATTTTTTTTTCCCATTTTGAATATTTATTTTTTTATTAATAAACAAGAATTTCATGCAAAGTTCTCATCTGAAAGATCATCCTTATAGCACTGGTTATAATTTAATAACAGATTCTCTTACCACTGTGAGACTTGGGTTGACGACATATAATCCTTCTATGATTTCATCCTCTATCTCATGCTTGTTACCCAAGATTGCAGGTTGCCTTGAAAAACTAGAAAAACGGAAAACAAAAAGCATATTCTTGCTTCCTGGAGCCTACCCATGCCAAAAAAAAAAAAAAAAAAAAAAGTGTATTCTTTCTTAATGCTTTCAAGATGAGAACACAATGACATTTGGAAGTTTTGGTAAAGCAATTGTGTGGATCATCCCATGCATTAACATCTGTCCACCAAAAGACTTGGTCAGGTGAAAATATTAGTTTAATTGATTGGACAATTGTAAATGCTGCACTAATAAAGAAGGGAAGAAGGAAAAGCAGGAAGGAAAGTGTAGGTTGGTTCTGGGGAACCAAGAAGAATGTGCTATTATTATTATTTAAAAACTTTTTTTAAACATAACCTACAAACATGAACGTTCTTACCATATGATCATTCCATTCTTAGTATATAATCAATAACTCACAATGTCATCACATAGTTGTATAGTCATCATCATGATCATCTCTTAGAACATTTGCACCAATTCAGAAAAAGAAATAAAAAGAAAAAAGAAAAAAATTCATACATACCATACCCCCTACCCCTCCCTTTCATTGACTGCTAGAATTTCCATCTACCCAATATATTTTAGCCTTTATTTCCCCTGTTTTTTTTTTCTATACCTGTGGGAAGACTTTTGATGACTAATTGAATCTCTTTACTTGTAATTGGTTTATTGAGATCTGTTTTTACTTGAGTAAGTATATGTAGTTTGTGTGTTTCTAGGAATTTATCCATTTCATCTAAGTTATCTAGTTTTTTGGTGTATAGTTGTTTATAATATTCTCTTATGATTTTTAAAATTTCCTTAGGATTCATGGTAACAATCCCCATTTCATTTCTGATTTTATTTGCATCCTCTCTCTCTTTTTTTTTCTTTCTTAGTCTAGCTAGGGGTCATTCAATTTTATTGATTTTCACAAAGAGCCAACTTTTGGTTTCATTAATTCTTTCTATTGTTTTATTGTTCCTCAGTTTGCTTATTTCTGCTTTAATTTTTGCTATTTCTCTTCATCTGTTTGCTTTGGGGATTGTTTGCTGTTCTTTAAATTCTCCAGTTGAGCAGTTAAGTTCTCAAGTTTTGCTCATTTATGGTTTTTTAATATTGGCATTTAGTGCAAAAATTTTCTTCTCAGCACTCCCTTTACCACATCCCATAAGTATTGATATACCGTGGTAGTTAGGTTCAATTGTCAACTTGGCCAGGTGAAGGTACCTAGTTCTGTTGCTGTGGACATGAGCCAATGGTATGTGAACCTCATCTGTTGCTCATTACATCTGCAGTCGGCTAGGAGGTGTGCCTGCTGTAATGAATGTTTGATTTAATTGGCTGGTGCTTAAATGAGAGAGTTCAATATAGCGCAGCCCAAGCGAGCTCGGTATACCTCATCTCAGCACTTGCAGTGCAGCCCAGGACTTTGGAGATGCAGAAAGAAATCACCCCAGGGAAAGTTGTTGGAACCCAGAGGCCTGGAGAGAAGGCCAGCAGAGATCACCCTGTGCCTTCCCACATAAGAAAAAAACCTCAGTTGAAAGTTAGCTGCCTTTCTTCTGAAGAGCTAATGAAATAAATCCCCTTTTATCAAAAGCCAATGTCACTGATGTGTTGCATTCTGGCAGCTAGCAAACTAGAACACTCATCATTTGTCTCCATATATTTACCGATTTTGGTAGCAATTTCTTCCTTGACCCCACTGATTATTTAAAAGTGTGTTGTTTAATCTCCATATATTTTTGAAAGCTCATTCTTTGGTAATTATTAATTTCCAGCTTCATTTTGTTGTGGTCAGAGAATATACTTTGGATAATTTCAATCTTACTAAATTTTTAAAGACTCAGTTTTTGTTCCAACATATGATCTAGCCTGAAGAACATTCCATGTGTGCTAGAGAAGAATGTATATCCTGGTGTTTTGCAGTGTAATTATCTATATATGTCTTTTAGGTCAAATTCATTTATCTCATTGTTTATGTTCACTATTTCCTTGGTGATCCTCTGTCTGGTTGTTCTTTCTATAGTGGAGAGTAGTGTACTGAAGTCTGCCACTGTTAATGTTAACATCTATGGCTCCCTTCAGTTTTAGCATCTATGGCTCCCTTCATGTACTTTGGAGCTTGGTCGAGGAGCAATAAATTGAGCAACAATTTATAGTTGTTATTTCCTCTTGGTGAATTGTCCCTTTTTTTTAATATGTAGTGTCCTTCTTTGTCATTTATGACGTCTTTACCTATAGTCTCTTTTGTCTGATATATAGCTACTCCTGCTTTCTCTTAGTTACAGATGGTATAGATTTTTTCCATCCTTTCACTTTTTGTGTTCTTGAGTCTGAGATGTGTCTCTTACAAACAGCATATAGATGAATTATGTTTTTCATCCATTCTGCCAGTATGTGTCTTTTAATTGGTGAGTTTAGTCTGTTAATGTTCAAAGTAATTACTGTAAAAACAGTTCTGAATCTACCATCTTATCCTTTAGTTTTTATTTGTCAGATCTATATATTATTTTAATTCTCTCTCTTTTTATCCCTTAAATTAACGTTATTGGTATTTTTCAATTCTGTGTTCTACAGATCTCCGTCTCCTGTCTTTTTTTTTTTTTTAATAGGACTCCCTTTAGTATTTCTTGCAGGGCAAGTCTCTTATTGACTGAAAGCCTTTCTCATTCAGGATCTTAAATATCCTTAAATATATCATACCACTGCCTTCTTGCTTCCATGGTGCCTGTTGAGTTGTCTGAAGTCAGTTGTGTTTTCCTTTGTATGTAGTAGATCACTTTTCTCCTGCTCCTTTCTGTTTCTCTTCAACATTTGACAGTTTGATTAGTATGTGTCTTTGTATAGGCCTATTTGGATTTATTCTATTTGGAGTTCATTGGGCCTCTTTGATTTGTGTATTTATGTCTTTTATAAGAGTTGGGAAGTTTTCCCTGATTATATCTTCAACCAACTTTCCCAGCCCTTTACTCTTCTCTTTTCCTTCCAGGACACCAATGATTCTTATATTTGTGCACATGTTGTCTGTTATTTCTCAAAGGTCCAATTCCAGTTTTTCCATCTTACTTGCCTTTTTTTTTGTGCCCTCCAGTTCAATTGTTCTTTCTTCTAGTTCATTTATTCTTCTTTCTGCTTTTTTGAATCTGTATTGTATATCTCTAGTATATTTCTAATTTTGTCTTTCATTTCTGGGACATTTGCCATTTTTCATTTAATGTTTCAAATTCTTCTTTATGCTCTTCAAGTGTCTTCCTGATGCTCTTTATTTCTTTATAAATATCCTTGAGTAGTTGTTCCATATTTCATGTCTCTGCTGGAGTTCTGATTTGGTCATTTGTTTGGGCCATTTCTGCTTGGATCTTCATATGCTTTTTTTAAATATATATTTTAAATTTATTTATTAATTAAATTAAGAACAAACAAAAACATTAACATATTCTGTTCTACATATATAATCAGTAATTCTCAATATCATCACATAGTTGCATCTTCATCATTTCTTAGAACATTTGCATCAATTCAGAAAGAGAAATAAAAAGAAAAAGAAATAAAATAACAGAGAAAAAAAAAGATTATACATACCATACCCCTTACCCCTCGCTTTCATTTATCACTAACATTTCAAACTAAATTTATTTTAACATTTGTTCCCCCCTATTATTTGTTTTTATTCCATATGTTCTACGCGTCTGTTGACATGGTAGATAAAAGGAGCATCAGACACAAGGTTTTCACAGTCCTTCATATGCTTTTTGATTTTTTGTTGTGTTTGGGACATTTGATTACCTTAATAAGATAATTTTCCAAGATAGTTTACTTCACTCAAGTTTTTATTTACTTGGTTTTGCATTGAAGTCTTCCTTTTGCACTTGGTATGTC
This sequence comes from Myrmecophaga tridactyla, assembly GCA_004026745.1. Classification (NCBI taxonomy): domain Eukaryota; kingdom Metazoa; phylum Chordata; class Mammalia; order Pilosa; family Myrmecophagidae; genus Myrmecophaga; species Myrmecophaga tridactyla. The sequence goes on along the minus strand of PVIY010061416.1, from coordinate 5,206 downwards.
ATTTATTCCCTGCCAAACCAAGGCCTGGGTCTCATGTAGGGGATACAATTCAACTTGAGGGTCTACAGAAAGTGTGGCTGGGGTACACGTGTACTTTAGTGGTAGAATGGCTGCCTACCATGTAGGAGAGCTGGGCTTGATTCCTAGCCCATGCACCCCCCAAAAAGACAAAATAATAATAATAAAGTAAAATAAGAATATAAGAAAAATAACAAGCAACATCAACAAAGCACACCTCAGCTGTAGTAGGCTCGCTCCTCTGTTAGGAGATACCCCAAGATTTATTTGGAATGAACTTATAGTGGTGCCCACCAAAGGGAGACAAAATTTAAGAAAATAAATAAATAAAATAAATGGGATACTCACATGGAAAAAGCATGAAATGTGACCCCCATTACACAGCATGCAAAAGAAAAAAAAGAAATATCTGTATAATGAGTCTGTAGTCATAGTCATTTGTTAAATGGTAATTTCTCAGTTACCCCTCCTCCCTCTCACTTGATCATTCTTTCAGTCTTCAGGGATATCTGGGCAATGAACTTTTAAAATTTTTCATACTGAAAAGGGATGTTGACCTTATGGGGTAGAGGAATGAAAATGGTTGATGTTCTTGGAGAGACTCGTACCTCTGGATTTTAGGGCTTCTCTGGCATAGGAATAATCTGGAGGCCTTAAGTTTCTAAGAAAATGAACTTACTAAGTAAGACTTCTGTAGAGCCATAGACAGAACCCAGGGTATTCTCTAGGGTTTTCAGGAAAACTGTTGCTTGGGTCTTGGCATACCGTTGCAATTTGCAGTATCTGGCTGAAGCTAGCAAAAGAGTACACTCCAGAATGATCTCCTGACTCTGGAATCTCTTAGCCACTGAAACTTTGTTTCATTTTTTTGCTCCCTTTTGGTCAAGAAGGCTTTCTCAATTTTGTAATGCCAGATCCAGGCTTATCCATGGGATTCATGTCCCACATTGCTAGGGAAATGTATACCCCTGGGTGTCATGTCCCACGTAGGGGGGAAGGTACTGAGCTTTATTTGCAGGGTTGGTTTAGAGAGAGAGGCCACATCTGCGCAACAAAAGAGGTTCTCTGGGGGTGACTGTTAGGCATAATTACAAGTAGTCTTAGCTTCTTCATACAGAAATAAGTTCCATAAGGGTGATCCTGAAGATTGAGTGGCTGGCTTATTAAATTGGGAGTCCCTAATGTTTGAGAGAATATCAGGAATTACCTAGGTGGGGAAGTTTAATAGTTCTACATTGTTTCTCCAGTCCCTCAAGGGAACGTTGCAAAAAAAAAAATTTTTTTTTAAAAATTTTCTGCCCCCAATGCTCTGGAATGTATCTGGGTAATACATTAATCTGTACAGAATAATAAGATCTCATTTCCTCTTCCAGGTTCTATGTAATTAGGTTGTTTAAATAAACTAACCAGCTGACTTTGTTTTACACAAGAGTAAGAAGGAAAATGATGTCTTTATCAGCAACTCTCTAAGAGCCAGAGGTCCAGAGGATTTGGAATCGGCTGTAATAAAAGGGTTTTTAATTTCCTAGCAGATATAAGACCGTACTTTTAGTGCTGTTAACTGGAATAAAAAATTTTTTCCCAAGTTAAATTAGTCTTATAGACTGGCTAGAAGTTGGCTAAAGGTTGGCACGGAAGTAAATCTCACCAAGTCATGAGACTGCCAAATGGCACTGTTCTCTTCTTAGTGAGATTAGTGGTTGTTACTGCGTATGTGGTCTACTTTAAGTTTTCCTGGTTGTAAGCCTTCATCAGCAGGCATCTTCAGAGCTGCTCGACAGAAGATACACATTACTATCAGCAGCCTGGGAAGGTAAGTAACTGTGAACTATTAGTTGTGGTTGACATACTTAGGAAGGTTGGAGATGAAAGTATCTTAATTCCTTGTCAGATCCTAAACAACTTCTTAAAATCTTGTTTTCTTTGTGTACATCACCATGCACACATTATTTTGTGAGGTTATCTTGCCTTTCTATTGAAATCTTATTCTTCGAATTTTTTTCCTTTGGGTCTTTAATATATCACTCATCCTAATGATGATACTAAAAATACCTTCTTTGATAAATGAAGGCAAAATGATACATAAGAAGCGTCATATACTCATTCAAATTAATTTTAATCTTTTCATTTTTGAATAGTCTGGTTCCTAAGAAACAGGTTTTTAATTATGATGCCATTTTTGTGGATCTGTAAAGGAAGCTGAGTTCTCTCACCCCCTAATCTGTGGACTATTATAGACTTCTATTAGTAGTATGTAAAAAAGCATCTAGGCTTTGAAATAAACTCACAATCTGTCTGGCTCAGATACTTTACAGCTGTGTAAGGTTACACTAGTTACTTTCTCTGAGTATCATTTTTCTTATTTATAAAATGCAATGTTGGCAAACATTTTTTTTGGTTCCTTTTGAGTACCCTAATGGTCCCTGTCCTCCTAGGACATACTAACATAGTAACTAGTGTGACTTAATTAAAATATTTATAATAAGCACTACAATTGGGAAATTGGATTTAGAAACTAAACCAAGCTTCAAGTTTCCTAGTCTGTTTGTGCCATGATTTTTCTATTTAGCTTTCTATATTTGTTTCATCCTTTCCTTCATTACCCATAGAGAGTTTGGGTTGAGAGTTCATTATGATCCAGTTTTTACGAGCTCCGATCTTATGTCTTATGTTTTCTTAAAAGAGAGATCTGTTTGAGTGGATCTGTCTCGTTAAGCAGATCTGGATCTATCTAAATTCACGTCTCTAGGATATGCGGCCAAATCTGATTCACTTATTGCTGGCAGCAGAAGAAGGGACAGAAAATTGAAATGTAGATGACTTCATTAGCTTTCATGATAGGAAAAAATGAAAAACGAGGAGCACCTTAGGGAATTAAATTAAAAATTGTGAAACTTCCGTTCTATTATTTATTTCTACCTTCCTTTACATAGTCTGAGGTAACGGCATTAATAATTAGAAAGGATTTTGTCATAGAGTAAAAATTCATTTGTGATTGTATCATTCCAGTAGCAGTTGTGGAGTTTGAAGGGAACCATGCTGTTTTACGCTTTAATCAAATGAAAAAATTAAGTTCAAGTTTAAAAAACAAGGGCTTTGGTAGTTAAGTATGATCTCCTATTAGTAAATACTGCTTTTTCAGTTTGTTTGTTTTTTTTGGCATGGGCAGTGTGGTAGTTAGGGTCAGGTGTTAACTTGCTCAGGTGAAGGTGCCTAGTTCTTTTGCTGTGAACATGAGCCAATGGCATGTAAACCTCTCTGTCACCGATTACATCTGTAGTCGGCTAGGAGGCGTGCCTGCTGCAATAAATGATGTTTGATTTAATTGGCTGGTGCTTAAATGAGAGAGCGTAACGTAGCACAGCCCAAGCAGCTCAGCATACCTCATCTCAGCACTCGCAGCTCAGCCCAGGCCTTTGGAGATGCAGAAAGAAATCACCCCGGGAAAGTTGTTGGAACCCAGAGGCCTGGAGAGAAGGCCAGCAGAGATTGCCCTGTGCCTTCCTGTGTAATAAGTAACCTCAGTTGAAGGTACGCTGCTTTTCCTCTGAAGAACTACACTTTTTTAACAAAATAAATCCCCTTTTATTAAAAGCCAATCCATCTCTAGTGTGTTGCATTCCAGCAGCTAGCAAACTAGAACAGGCAGGCTCTGGGAATGGAACCCATTTCTCCTGGCATGGCAGATGAAAATTTTGCCACTGAACCACTGTTACACCGCACAGATATTGCTTTTTTACTTTTTTACTGAATAGTATAACATATATACAAAGTAAAGAAATAAAAAAGCGACAGTTTTCAAAGCACTCTTCAACAAATAGTTACAGGACAGATCCCAGTGTTTGTCATGGGCTACCATGTGATCCTCTCAGATTTTCCTTTCAAGCTGCTCCAGAATATAGGAGGCTAGAAGGCTTAAATATATTTTTATTATCACAATTGACTTTTTTTCCTTCATTTTTTGTGAAAAATAACATATATACAGAAAAGCAATAAATTTCAAAGCACAGTACCACAGTTAGTTGTAAAACATATTTCAGAGTTCCACAATTTTAGGTTTTCACCTCTACCTGCTCTAATATACTAAAGACTAAAAGAGGTATCAATTTAATGATTCAGCATTCATAGCCATTTGTTAAATCCTGTTTTCACTATATAACTCCATTATCACCTTTGATATTTTCATCCCTCTCTTTAGGATTTTTTTGGCTATGTCCATTCTAAATTTTTCATGTTGAAAGCATCTGTCATTAATATGGGGTAGGGAGATGAAACTATCTGATATTCTGGAGAGACTAGGCCCTCTAGATTTCAGTACTTATCTGGGCCAAGGACCCATCTGGAGGTTGTAGGTTTATGGAAACTTACTCTCATGTGTGGAACCCTTGTGGAATCTTATATGTTGTCCTGGGTATTCTTTAGGATGGGCTGGAATGGTTCTGGTTGGGGTTTGACAGGTTATTATAGGTAGCAAGGTCTACCTGAAGCTTGCTTAATGGCAACCTCCAGAGTAGCCTCTTGACTCTATTTGAACTTTCTCTGCCATTGATACCTTATTTGTTACACTTCTTTTCCCCCTTTTGGTCAGGCTGAAATTGTTGATCCTGCAGTGCCAGGGCCAGATTCATCCCTGAGAATCATGTCCCATGTTGCCAGGGAGACTTTTACCCCTGGATGTCATATCCCACGTAGAGGGGAGGTCAATGATTTCACTTGCAGAGTTGGGCTTAGAGAGAGTGAGGCCACATCTGAGCAACAGAAGAGGTCCTCCAGAAGTAACTCTTAGGCATGCCTATAGGTAGTCTAAGCTTCTCTGCTACCTATATAAGCTTCACAAAAGAGTGAAATCAGTAGGCATAGCCTATTGATTTGGGTGGCCCTAAATTTGACACAGTATCAGGGAATTTCCCGATGGTAAAGTTTAATAGTTCCATATTCGTTCTCCCATCCCTCAAAGGACTCTGCCAATACTTTTTGAGCCAGGTATTGTTTTTTTTTAAACTTTTTTATTAATTAAAAAACTTAACAAAAGAACATTAATATATCATTCCATTCTACATATACAATCAGTAATTCTTAATATTATCACATAGTTGCATATTCATCATTTCTTAGAACATTTGCATCGATTTAGAAAAAGAAATAAAAAGACATCAGAAAAAGAAATAAAACGATAATAAAGAAAAAA
>PVIY010061415.1:0-11255 GCA_004026745.1 Myrmecophaga tridactyla | reverse complement strand
ATTTTCTTACAAATATTTTCTAAAAGAGGCTGTACAATATTTCTTCTTTGGTTTCTGGCTTATTTTGCATCATGTAATGTACCCTAGGTTCTTTCCCCTCATTGCATGCCTCACAAGTTCATTCCTTTCTATAGCCACACAATATTCCATCCTATGTATACACCGTAGTTTGCCATTCTACTTCTCAGGTGATGTATCCTTCAGCCACCTTCATCCATTGGGCATCATGTATAATGTCCAAAGTCAACAATCCATGTCTCACATTATCCTCACTTAATTGTACAATCATCAATATCCACAATTTTAGACAATTTTCATTGCTCCCAAGAGAAAAATAACTGATAAACACACCCTCACCAAATAGAAAATCTAAACCTCCCCTTAACTGTTGTTCCCCTCTTCCCCAGTTATTTACGCCTGGTATTGCTGTGGTACTGTTGATGTCTTAAATATAGACCATAGCATGCAATAGTAGTTTCCCCCCATACCCCTCTATTATTTAGTCTTTGTACAAAATTATACCTTTGAAGTAGTTCATACGAGAACTTATTATATTTGTACTGTTAATCAGTAGGATACATGGCTCTATACAACCCCTTTCAATCATGTTCACCTTCAATATGGCAATATTACTTACAGACCCACTAATAAACTTTCTTCACTTCTTTCCATTTCCTTAGATTTAAGTTCAACCTCATTAACTAACCATTTACCCATCTCCAGCTTCTGTGTATGCTAGGTCCCCTATATTCTATATTATAAGCCTCTGAATTTACCTGTACTAAGGTCGTAGAAGTGAAATGAAACATCTATCCTTTTATGTCTGGCTTATTTTACTCAGCATTATGTCCTCAAGTTTCATCCATGTTGTCATATGCTTCAGGACCTCATTTTGTCATACTGTTGCATAATATTCCATAGTATTTTATACCATATTTGGTTTATTCACTCATCTGAGCACTTGTATGGTTTCCATCTTTGGGCAATTGGGAATAATGGCTGCTATGAACATTGGTGTGCAAATGTCTGTGTTACTGCTTTCAGCTTTCTGGGTATATACCGCATAGTGGTTGTTGGACATCTCAATACATAGTTTCCTTAGGAACCACCAGACTGTCTTCCATAGCGGTTGTAGCATTATACCTTTCCACCAGTAGTGCATAATTGTTCCAATTTCTCCATATCCTCTCCAACATTTGTAATTTCCTGTTTATTTACTAGAAGCCATTCTTATAGATATGAGGTGGATATCTCATTGTCATCTTGATCTGCATTTCCCTTATACCTAATGAAAATGAGCATCTCTTTAGGTGCTTTTTAGCCTTCTGTATTTGCTCTTTGGAAAAGTGTCTATTCATATCTTTTTGGGGTGGTGGTGGTGGTGGTGCATGGTCTGGGAATTGAATCTGGGTCTCCTGCATGGAAGGTGAGCATTCTGCCACTGAACCACCCGTGCACCCCAATCAATATCTTTAGCCCATTTTATAATTGGATTGTTTCTTCTTTTGTTGTTAAGTTGTATGATTTTTTTTAATGTGACCAGGATATCAAACCTTTATCTCAAAAGTGATTTCCAAGTATCTTCTCCCATTAAGTTGGCTGCCTCTTCACCTTTTTGATGAACTCTTTTGAGGCACAGAAACATAATTTTGAGGAGTTCCCATTTATCTATTTTTTCTTTTGTTGCTTGTGTTTGGGGTATGAAGTTTAGGAAACTACCTCTTATTACTAGGTCTTGGAGATGTTTCCCTACATTTTCTTCTAGGAGTTTTATAGTATTGGGTCCTATACTTAGGTCTTTGATCTACTTTGTGTCAGTTTCTGTATAGGGTGTAAGGTAAGGGTTGTCTTTCATTCTTTTGACTATTGATAAGCCAGTTCTCCCATGCCCATTTATTAAAAAGACTATTCCGTCCCAATTCAGTAGATTTGGGGACCTTGTCAAAGATCAGTTGACCATACATTTGGTGGTCTATTTCCATACTCTTGATTCCATTCCATTGGTCAATCCTTCTATCTTTGTGCCAATACCATAATGTTTGACCACTGTGGCTTTATAATAAGTTTTAGAATCAAGAAGTGTTAATAGTCTCATTTCATTTTTCTTTTTTAGGATATTTTTAGCTATTCAAAGTCTCTTACCTTCCAAATGAATTTGACAACTAGCTTTTTGAAGTCTTCAAAGTAGCTTATTGGAATTTTGACTGATACTGCATTGAATCTGTAAAACAATTTGACTTGACTTCTTAACTGAATTTAACTTTCTTCTTCTTCTTCTTCTTTTTTTTTTTTTTTACTATTTTCCAACTGTTTTAATCTTTTGCAGTCCCCACCATTTGCCATTAAATACTTAATTTTTGTTCAATTACACACTGCATTTTTACAATGTCAGCTTTAATCAGAATAAACTGTGAGCAGAACCAAACAAAACTATGCTTTGGTTTGCGCCCCCCTCCAAAAGCTTCCACATTTCTTTCCTTTTCTTTGTAACCAAGTTTCTTGAAAGATGTGCATAAACATGCTTTCTGTTTCCTCACCTCCCATGTTGGGTTCCCCAGTGATCTCAACATCATTCTATACTTATTTTACCTGCTCTCTAGTAGCCCTTGACACATTAGCCATTATCTTAGGTTCTTGGAGATGCTCTAACAAAGTACACAAACTGGGTGATTTAAAATAACAGAAATATATTGTCTCACTGTTCTGGAAGCCAGAGGTCTGGAATCAAGATACTGGTAGGGCCATACTCCCTCTGAAACTTGCCAGAGAGAATCCTTCCATCTTCTTTCTAGCATCTGGTAGTTTGCAGAAAGTCCTTGATTCTCCTTGAATGGGTGGGGTCACATCTCCATCTAATCAAAAGATCACACCCACAATTGGGTATGCCACATCCTCCATGAATATAATTGAATCAGAAGTTTCGGTCCCATAATATTGAATCATGATTAGAACATGGCTTTTCTGAGGTATGTAATATTTTCAAAGCAGCGCACCTGGGGTTTGCTGCTTTGTGCCCAAAGACAAATTTTGGATACATGATGGGCTTGCCACTAGCATCAATGGTTATCTCTTCCTGAAACAATGCTAACCCTGCAAGCACTTGGGTAATAAAAACCATGGAAGCCTGTAGTGTTCAAAAGTATTGTGACTACTTTTAGAAATAAATATTTGACAAAGTACACAAGAAATTTTGTCTTGTTTTACCTTTACAAATTTACTGGGGTTATGTTAATTAACAGGTAGAACATAATTTTTTATACTTACCTGGTTACTTCTTTAAAGTTCATGTTGAAGATGAAGTTTTGACTTATAGCTGACCACCTGTACTTTTTAGAGAAGATTTAGAGTAAAGTAGTGTAGCTTAAAGCAAAGTTGGTTGTTCCCATGATTTGTAACTTTTAACATTATATAGATTAGCATTAGGATAGAATATTGTTGAGATTTTAGGAACTTTAAACAATTTTAAAATATATAAATAACATTTTATTTGGGCAAATTTAGCTAATAGAAAACTTCTTTTAATTATTGTAATACTTTTTTTTTGTATGCTGTATGGTGGGGGACACATTTCATTCTTTTTCCATTGTAATACTTTATTTTTGCATGGGCAAGCAAAGGGAATTGAACCTGGGTCTCTGGCATGGCAGGCAAGAAGTCTGCCTGCTGAGCTCCCGTGGCCCACCCCCATTTTAATACTTTTTTAAACTTTTTTAAAACTGTAATATGTTGAGCTTAAATTCCAGGAGGGTGAGGGCATGCTGTGCTTTATGGGCCTCTGCTTTATGACGCTAAGTGTTTAAAGTTTGCCGTAAAGGGCAAACAAGTTAGCATATATATTACAGTGCTTAGAAGAAAAACTGGGATGAATGGGTTCCAGAAAGCAGAGCACTCAAATATATGGACAGCAATCTGCAGTATCAGAGAGAATTTTAAAAAGCCAATCAGGAGCAATATGCAGAACATAAGATGAGAGGGGCCGCCCCAGAAAGGCATCTGGTCTGCAGCAGAAAAATGTTCTTAGAGAGGCTGGCCCCTCTGGATTTCAGGGCTTATCTGGCCTAGGAACCAATCTGAAGGTTGTAGATCGATCAGGGAATGTCTTCCCACCTTTTTAGATATTCTTTGATTTCTTTTAGCAATGTTATATAGTTTTCTGTGTACAGGTCCTTTACATTGCTGGTTAACTTTATTCCTAGATACTTGACTCTTTACATATATGTATATATATATTTTTTTTTGCATGGGCAGACACCAGGAACTGAACCTGGGTCTCTGGTATGGCAGGCAGGAACTCTTCCACTGAATCACTGTTGCCCGCCTGATACTTATTCTTTTAGTTTCTATTTTGAATGGAATTTTTTCCTTAATTGTCTCCTCAGTTCGGTCACTGCTTGTGTATAGAAACATTACTGATTTTTGCACATTAATTTTGTATCATGCTACTCTACTGAATTTGTTTATTAGTTCAAGAAGCTTTGTCATAAATGTCTCAGGATTTTCCAAGTATAGGAACATGTCATCTGCAGATAATGAATGTTTTACTTCTTCTTTTCTGATATGGATGCCTTTCATTTTTTTCTCCTGCCCGATTGCTCTAGCTAGAACTTCTAGTACAATGCTGAATAATAGTGGCGACAGAAGGCATCCTTGCCTAGTTCCCAATCTTAGGAGGAAGGCTTTCAGTTTCTCACTGCTAAGTATGATGCTGGCTGTGGGTTTTTCCATATATGCCGTTTATGATATTGAGGAAGTTTCCTTCAATTCCTACCTTTTGAAGTGTTTTTATCAGAAAAGAATGTTGAATTTTATTGAATACTTTTCCAATATTGATTGAGGTGATCATGTGATTTTTCCCTTTTGATTTGTTAATCTGCTGTATTACATTGATTGACTTTCTTGTGTGGAACCACCCTTGCATTCCTGGTACAAACACCACTTGGTCATGATATTTAATTCTTTTAATGTTTTGTTGTATTAGATTTGCTACTATTTGGTTGAGAATTTGTGCATCTCTGTTTATTAGGAATATTGGTCTGTAGTTTTCCTTTCTTGTGGTGTCTTTATCTAGTTTTGTTATTAGAGTGCTGTTAGCTTCATAAAATGAGTTAGGTTGCATTCCTTCTTCCTCAATTTTCTGAAAGACTTTGAACAGGATAGGTGTTATTTCTTTTTGGAAAGTTTGCTAAAATTCCCCTGTGAAGGCATCTGGTCCTGCGCTCTTCTTTGTGGGAAGATTTTTGATGAGTGACTGAATCTCTTTATTTGTAATTGTAAGATCTTCTATTTCCTCTCAAGTGAGTGTAAGTAGTTTGTGTGTTTCTAGGAATTTGTCCATTTCATCTAAGTTGTCTAGATTATTGGCATATAGTTGTTCACAGTATTCTCTTATGGTTCTTAAAATTTCTTTAGGAACCATGGTAATGACCCCCCTCTCATTTCTGATTTTGTTTATTTGCATCCTCTCTTTTTTGATTTGTCAGCCTAGTTAGAGGTTGATCAGTTTTATTAAAAATAACCAACTTTAGGTTTTGTTGATTCTTTCTGTTGTTATATTGTTCTTCAGTTCATTTATTTCTATTTTAATCTTTGATATTTCTCATCTTCTATTTGCTTTGGGGTTAGTTTGCTGTTCTTTTTCTAATTCCCCCAGGTGAATGGTTTTTTCCTCGATTTTTGCTCATTCTTTTTCTTTTTTAATATAGGAATTTAGGGCAATACACTTCTCTCTCAGCACAGCCTTTGCTGCATCCCATGAGTTCTGATTTGTTGTATTCTCATTTTCATTCATCTCCAGATATTTAGCTAACTCTCTAGCAATTTTTTCTTTGACCCACTGATTGTTTAAGAGTATGTTGTTTAATCTCCACATATTTGTGAAAGTTCTGATTCTCTGGTAGTTATTAATTTCCAGCTTCATTCCATTGTGGTCAGAGAAAGTGCTCTGAATACTTTCAATCTTATTAAATTCATAAAAGACCTGTTTTTATGTCCCAGTATATGATTTATCCTGGAGAATGTTCCATGAGCACTAGAGAAGAATGTGTATCCTAGTGTTTATGGGTGCAGTGATCTATATATATCTGTCAGGTCCAGTTTATTTATCACATTGTTTAAGTTCTCTATTTTCTTGTTGATCTTCTGTCTGATTGTTCTTTCTGTAGAGGAGAGTGGTGTATTGAAGTCTCCCTCTATTATTGTTGAAATGTCTATTGCTCCCTTTAGTTTTGCCAATGTTCGCCTCATGTACTTTGGAGCTCCTTGCTTTGGAGCATAAACATTTATGATTGTTATTTCTTCTTGATGAATAGTCCCCTTTATTAATATGTAGTGTCCTTCCTTGTCTCTTATGACATCTTTACATTTAGAGTCTATTTTATCTGATATTAATACAGCTACTCCTGCTTTCTTTTGGTTATAGTGTGTATAGATCTTTTTCATTCTTTCATTTTCAATCTAATTGTATCCTTGGGTCTAAGGTGAGTCTCTTGTAAGCAGCATGTAGTTGGATCATATTTTTAATCCATTTTTTCAATTGGTATGTTTTAATTGGTGAGTTTAGTCCATTAATGTTCAAAGTTATTATTTAAAGGCAGTTATTCTATCTACCATTTATCCTTCTAATTTTTATTTGTCAGATCTGTATATTCTTTTCCCTCTCTCCCTTTTTATCCTTTCAGTTACCCTTTCTGATATTCTTCAATTCTGTGCCCTCCTCCAGACCTCTCTCTCCTGTCTTTTTTTTTTCTTTTTTCTTTTTCAGCTGATCAAACTCCCATTAGAATTTTTTGTAGGGTTGGTTTCTTGTTGGCAAATTCTCTTAGCCTTTGTTTGTCTTTGAAAATTTTAATCTTTCCTTCAGTTGTGAAGGACAGCTTGGCTGGATAAAGGATTATTGGCTTGTAGTCTTTCTTGTTCAAGATCTTAAATACACCAGACCAATGCCTTCTTACCTCCATGGTGCCTGCAGACTTGTCCCGACTCAGTCTTATGTGGTTCCCAATGTATGTAATGAATTGCTTTTCCCTTACTGTTTTCCAGACTTTCTGCTTCTCTTCAGCATTTGAAAGTCTGATTAGGATGTGTCTTAGAGTATGGATTTATTCTGTTTCTTTGTTTTGTTTTGTTTTTTGGTATCTTTGATTTGCATATATGTCTTTTATAAGAGTTGGTAAGTTTTGTCCCAGTGTGTCTTCTACCAATCTTCTTAGCCCTTTTCTCTTCTTCTGGGACACTGATGATTCTTATATTTGTGCTCTTTGTATTGTCCATCAGTTCCCTGAAGTCCTGTTCCATTTTTTTTGCATCTTTCTTGCCATTTGTTCTTTAGTGCATTCAAGTTCAATTTTCCTTTCCTCTACCTCACTTATTCTTTCTTCTGCCTTTTCACTTCTACTGTTGCGGGCATCTAGTATATTTTCAATTTGGTCTACCATATCTTTCATCTCTTGTGAGATCCACTATTTTTCTATTATTCTTTAAAATTCTTCTTTAGGCTCCTTCCTTGTCTTCTTGATATTTTTTCTGTCATTATGAACATCCTAGATTAATTCTTCCAAGTTCTGTGTCTCCTCCAATGTTTTAATTTAATCATTTGTCTAGGCCACATATGCCTGAATCTATACATGCTTAGTGATTCTCTGTTGTGTTTGGGGCATGTGTTAATCTTTATGAGGTTATTTTGTAAATCGATTACTTTGACTCGTCAATGGTTTTGTATTTGCTTGGGTGTACATTGAAGGTCCTCTTTTGCACTTGGTTTGTCAGTAATTACTTTCCATACCAAGGCCCAGATCTCTTGGAGGGGATGCAACTCTCCTTGAGGCTTCTCAACAGATGGCGCTCATGAGCTACCTCTCCTCCTTCAGTCCTGCCTATCCCGGACTGTGGCAGCTGGCTGTGCTAGATGGTCTGAGGGTGGGGGTGGGGGGAGTGGCTATTCTCAGTGCCTGTAGGAGCAGCTATTTTCAGGCTGGGAGAACCAGGCAAGCTGGCTATTCTCAGTGCTCAACTATTCTGGGTGCCTGGTAGGGCAGCTATTTTTAGCACCCAGCTATTTGTGGTACCAGGCTGGGTGGTTGGTCCCTGCTACTGAGAAGGGCTACTCATTCCCTTGAGAAACCAGCCCTCAGTGCCTGAGGGGGAAGGGAACCAGCCACCACAGCTTGGGAGACACCGTTCTGAGTGGGACCTCATCTGTTTCACCATTCCAACTGGTCACTGAAGTCCCCCAAACATTTGCTCCACATAGTTCCCAACCATTCACCAGCCGCTCTAGAGGACGTACCAAATTCCAGTCCTCACCATGCCGTCATCTTGTCTTGCCTCTCAGCTGACTATTTGTTAATTAAGGTCTTCGCTTTACCTTCACTTTATGGTTGAAATTTAAATTAATAGAACATTTGATTTGGTCTTAGAAGGATAAATTAGTCACGTAAAGCCAGTATCTTTATGATATTTATATTTAGTGACACCCCTAACCAACACCTAAAAATAGCCTTTATTTATAGATATTTCACACCTAAACTTCAGCTATTACCAAAAATAATGGAGATTTAGCTTTGTTACAATACCAACCTTCAGCCTTGGTTTGATCTGGTTGGAAAGTTTACTGAGAACTTTCAACTCATACTAAGTGTTGACAGTAGGTGTGTATGAAAAACACATCACTGAACAAAATCTAGAGTTTTCAAATAAAATATTCAAAATGGAAAGTGGAAGACAAAAGCTTATTATCCATTTGTTTGAAATGTCACCTCACTTTCCTGTGGTGCGTTCCCTGTTTTCCACCTGACAGTAGAAAAGCACACGGTCGCAGTCGTATGCATGCCCAGGGCCCTGTCCTAGCAGCAGAACTCTACATCTGCAGGAATCTTTGACAGATCTGCCTTTTTCCTCCCTACAGGCCTCCCCAACAGAGCCTTTCACTAAGCTGACAATTGGTCCATCTTTAGTGAATAATCAAAAGTGTAAACTGCTCTGCAAGATTATTGACCCAAAATGAATCATCGCACAAATATAGCTTCCGGCTGGAGACTGGTTTGGGTATCCTGTGTACATGGTCTTGCTTTTAAGATGACCAACAGACTTTTATCGATGTCTGCCCTGTGGGAGCTTTGGAAAAATATTTCAGTATCAGGACTGACAAGACATCTTTAAATCAGGAAACAACATTCACAGACATGGTTCTGAGGGTGGGAATTCCAAGCTCCCTGTGAGGGACCTACTGCTCTTGGTACAGTAGAAGAGCCTGGCTGTGCAACACAGTCAGCCCCTGCCAGTGGGTCTGTCACACCATTCTCACAGGGTTTCATCACAATGCTCTTACATGGTTATCTTCTAGGGTCCAGTCCTCCTTTCTTGCATGCTAGAAAACATGGTGTCTACCATTTTTCAGGAGGACAGATGTGGTGTCAGCTGTATTTTTGTATTCCCACTCCCAGCACAAAGCCTGGCAGAGTAACTACCCATAACCATCAGCTTGCCTGCGTTAGGACTTTTCTCATACTAATTCTAACCTGGAAAACCCATTACCTTCTCTTTCCCATCTGTCAAAGCCAGATCAAAGGCTCCAAAGCCTTCCCTGCCTCTAGCCTCAGTCTGTTTCTTCTTTGCATCATCTCTTGAAGGGGCACCATCATAAACTCCCTAGTAATTGCTTCATGTGTTCAACAGTCACGAACATGTTGAGTACTTTGCTGGTGCTGGGGAAACTACAGTCAAAACACATACTCTCCACTTTTTCTCAGCTTTGCAACAAGGATGCCAGTTTTTCTAGATGGCATCAATTTATTCTTTTTCTCCTCAACCTATAGTTCATCCCACAGATATTTGTAGGTCTTCCCAACATGAAAGGAATGTATGATAATGTAGACAGTCCCTAGATATGTACTGATGGGAGGTGGAATTCCCAGCTATGGAGTTGGTATTCAAACTGCTATAAATGTTATATCTGGGCTGAGAACAATGTACCTCATTATATTGATCAGAGGAAGAGAAGGCCATGAAGGCCTCATCTATATTTCTCCCAATTCTTGTGTCTCACAGAGGTAACAAAGGGAAGTAGGCTTTCCTCAGCAAAAGAGCCAGTTTGCCTACCACAAGTCCAGCAGCAATAGCTACAAGCTCATCCAGTGTTACTCCTAAGCTGAAAGGGAGCCCTGAGACCACTAGTGAGTTGTTAGCAGAGGTTGCTCTAAGACCCGGGCTCTCTCCAAGACATCCATCCCACACACTTCCTGAAAGAGTATTCTGTGCACTTGAGATCTGCACTTCTTTACCTCTTGCACAGTCCTCAGTCAAAGAACAGCTGATGAGAGGAGAGTTTTGCTCCACTAGACTAGTTCCTGCTAGCAAATGAAGAAGGCATTCCTGAATTTGAGTCTTACCACTGTACACCCCTATTGAATTCATGCATTCAGGAAGTGAACATCATCAGTTGCCAACATCACAAAGAGAGAAACAATGAGAAGAACAAGATAAACCCTGACAGAAAAACAGCATGACCTATGAAACAGTCTTGCCCAAATCTGGGCAGGGGGTGGGGGTGGGGGTGGGAGGCATGAATCAAACTGGAATCAATTCAGGAAAAAATTGAGGGACAAAAGAATATGTTCAATGCAGCAATGGAGATGTAACCAGCAAAATCTAGATTCTAGGTCAAATCATCCAGTTTATACACTCACACACAGAAAGCTAGAAAAATAAAAGCTGGAAGGGGAACTTATAGCATAAACGAAACAAGATGAGAAGAGACATAAGTGACATGTCGACCAATCACAATTTATGGGCCTTACTTAGATCCCTTAGGTCAAATAAGTAAACCTGCTTGACATGTTAGTGGGGTTATGTTTTTCTTTTTTACAAAAAGATTCCCTATCTTTTCAAGTTATATACTGAGATACTTGCAGATAAAATGATGTATCTGGGACTTTCTTCAAAATAATTGGGATGGGCACATATAGTTGTGAATAGATTGGCTGTATAGTTAATGATTGAAGCTGATACATCAAGTTCATTTAGTATTTTTTTTCTACTTTCATGTGTTTGCAATTTTCCATATTAAAAAGCTTTAAAAAGCTGAACTGTGCCCTATTCACTTACTGCCCTCAGTCTGGTAGGGTTTGCTCATAAAATTTTCCTGCCCGTCTTCTTCCCCTACTCACCCACCCATTATGTTCTAGTCAGAGAACCATGTGCTGCCTGTCTGGTACAGGAACTACCCCTCTCAAACATCGGAGGCTACAACAGATATAAAA
>PVIY010061414.1:0-11252 GCA_004026745.1 Myrmecophaga tridactyla | reverse complement strand
GCAACAGGACTGAATATAAAAACTCAGAAATGGACAGCACAATACTACCTAACTGTAATACAATTATGTTAAAACACTGAATGAAGCTGAATGTGAGAATGATAGAGGGAGGAGGGCTGGGGTCATAAATGAAATCACAAAGAAAGATAGATGATAAAGATTGAGATGGTATAATCTAGAAATGCCTAGAATGTATAATGATAGTGACTAAATGTACAAATTTAAAAACTGGTTTTGCATGAGGAAGAACAAAGGAATGTCATTACTGCAGGGTGCTGAAAATATATGGTAATTAATATTTTAAAATTTCAACTTATGTATGAGACTAAAGCAAAAAATGTTTATCTGGTATAAAATTTATATTTTGACTAGTGCATCTCCTAATATAACTTATGTAGATAGTTGGTTGAACAACATAAGTACATGGAACCTTGGGTAGGACATGAGATTTTGTTGGTTTATCCAGAGTGATGCCTCAATGAATTCCAGAGTGATTCGATCAGTGAGTGGAAAAATATTTGCAAAGTCCCCTTCAGGGAATGCTGAGAATGGGGGGAAATTCAACCTCCCCACGTTGAATTCTTGATACTCTCACAAGCAGTGTGGACAACTAAAGCTATAGGCTGAGTGCCCAGTCTTGGGGTTTGTTCATATGAAACTTAACCCCACAAAGGATAGGTCAAGCCTACTTAAAATTAGGCCTAAGAGTCACCCCCAAGAGAACCTCTTTTGTTGCTCAGATGTGGCCTCTCTCTCCAGCCAACACAACAAGCAAACTCAACCACCCTCCCCCTGTCTATGTGGGACATGACTCCCAGGGGTGTGGACCTTCCTGGCAACATGTGACAGAAATCCTAGAATGAGCTGAGACTCAGCATCAAGGGATTGAGAAAATCTTCTTGACCAAAAGGGGGAACAGTGAAATGAGACAAAGTGTCAATGGCTGAGAGATTCCAAACAGAGTCGAGAGGCTATCCTGGAGGTTATTCTTACGCGTTAAGTAGATATCACCTTGTTATCCAAGATGTAATGGAGAGGCTGGAGGGAACTGCCTGAAAATGTAGAGCTGTGTTCCAGTAGCCATGTTTCTTGATGATGATTGTATAATGATATAGCTTTCACAATGTGATTGTGTGATTGTGAAACCTTGTGTCTGATGCTCCTTTTATCTACCTTGTCAACAGATGAGCAGAACATATGGGATAAAAATGAATAATGGGGGGAACAAATGCTAAAATAAATTTAGTTTGAAATCCTAGTGATCAATGAAAGGGAGGGGTAAGGGGTCTGGTGTGTATAATTTTTTTTTCTGTTTCTGTTGTCTTTTTATTTCTTTTTCTGAATTGATGCAAATGTTCTAAGAAATGATCATGATGATGAATATGCAACTATGTGATGATATTGTGAATTACTGATTATATATGTAGAATGGGATGATCATATGTTAAGAATGTTTGTGTTTCTTTCTTGTAATATTTTTTAATTTAAAAATTAATAAAAAATTAATAGAGAAGGAATTGGCCATATCTTTCAAGAAAGACCATTATTTTTCTTCTACCACTGAATCAGTTTCTAAGGTTTCTCAAAGAAATGTCTCAGCTAAAGAAGCATTTTATTGTTCATGGAAGTCACAGCTTTTAGCTCATTTTAACAATAAATCTATGATAATCTCTCCTGATCACCCAAAGGGGACATGTGGAGTCCCTAGTGGCCTGTGGTGCCTTGGCTGTGCTGGGGTGCTTTGAGCAGCAGGAAGATCTGGCCTGCGTGGTCATACCTTGCCTTCTGCTTTCCCCGAATTGAGGCCCCCACAGCTGGAGGACTCATACATCAGTGCCTGTCCTGATGGGAAACCAAATATAAAATGTGTATGTACATAGTAAATCACACAGTAATGAGGTGATATGTCCAAGGTTGGTTCTAAAGTTGTAGAGCCAAGGGTGTAGGCTGAGGGGTGCAGATGAGTGAAAGATTAAACAGAAGTCATGTTGATGATGGTTGAAGCTGGATGAAAGTTCAAAGGTTTCAGTGAGATATTTTTTATGTTTTGTGACTTCAAAAATTTCCAAACTAACAAATATTTACAAAAACCTCTGCCTTATCTGTGTGTATGGTTACATGCCCTACTTTTAACAGATGCTCTAGGATGCCAAAGTGGACACTTCATCATGAGTTCACATAGAAGCTCATCTAATCCCAATGGACAGAGGAGGAGCTAGTGTATAGGCCTTGGAAGGGAGAAGAGCTCAGGGTTGCACTGGACAGGGTGGTGAATGAGGCTGGAAAATGAAAACATGGGGGGGGGTGCTGTGAGATGGGCTGTGGGGTTGGGCAGGGGCCAGACAGTGACAGGCATGTCAGGGGCTGCTAAGGGTTTTGTTTTTTTTTCATGAAACATCACTGAGGAGCCACTGTTGGATTCTGAACCAGGGAGGGACCTGCCTGACCTGAAGGGGAAAGGTTCCTCTGCCGACCATGGACAGACAGTGCCCCAGGAAAGGGTGAACCTGACCCTGGACTATTTACTAAAAGACCTTGGCAGTCCAAACCCACCCTAAAGATGCTCTAATGCCATCTGCAGTGTTTGAAGTTGGGTCCTGCTACTTGGGAGGTCCTTGGTAATGCCTTGGGCTCTGAACACATTCTGTTACCAGGACATCAATGGGTCATGGGTCCTGGTGGAATTGTGGTCAGGCATCCAACAGAGGGAGCAGTGGAGCTGAGGTGGGGAGGTTTCTGGGCTTTCCAAATAGGCAATCTCAGGACCGGGAGTTTAATAAGTATATTTCCATCTGAAGAAATTAGAAGATACTTCCTGATTTCAAAATAGACAACAAACACAAGCATGAAAAAGGAAACCAACAAATCAAAAAAGATTACCCCCCGACACCCCTGTCCCTTGTGTCTGTGCAGCTTACTTTCTGCCTGTTGTCTTCATCCCTGGAAAGGCACATACAGAGAAGAACTAAAGAGTGAGCAGGACACATTTTTGAAGAAGGGTCCCACTCAGGGTTGTGACTGTGGTGGATGGGATTGGGTCAGGGTGCCTGGTCAACAGGAGTTGTGTCTAGCTTGGGATTTGCAGAACAGGTAGCCCAAGCCAGGAGTGATACTGCCCTGGTAACTGCTCACCTTCATGGCATGAGGCCACAGGCCCTGGCCCAGGGGAAGGGCTTCAGGGGGAGCTGCTGAGGCATTCAAAGAAACTGTAGGCTGGGGGGAGGGCCTCAGCAGGGCATCTGGGGATTCTGTGTCATCTTCATCGTCTCTCTGTGCACCTTCAAAACCTCTGCCCTTCCCCTGACTCCCCATCCCATCCTGATGTGCCTGCCCCATCTCTTGGAGAGACCCAGGGCTCCAGGTCCAGCCCTAGGATTGGGGACCTCTGGAGCCTCCTGGGGAGCTGCTGTCATGGATTATCCCTCAGGGGTGGAAGAACCACAAGAGAGGCAGATCAGTGACTCTAAAAGTGACCTGCTCTTTGGAGAGAAATTCCTCGTGTGGTGTGATGAGGGAATCCCTCTCCTGGAGAAGCTGAGGATGGGAACAATTGAAGATGGATATTGAGTCAGGGTCTGCCCTGGTGGGACCTGGTGTGTGATGTCAGAGAGGAGTCTGTTACTACGAGCCTCCAAAACCAAGGCAGTGCAGGGTTTGTTCTTGTCCTCTGTCCTTCTGATCCCTGGGGGCAGGACAAATTCTCTCTGAAGCATCAGTCACCTCTGCCCTCCTCCCTCAATAAAATATAAGTGGTGGAAGCAAGAGAAAGAATGGCTTAGCACTGAGGGGTCCCCTTCTTTTAAAGATGGAGTTGTAGGTACCACACAGAGGCCAATAAGGACCCCTCCAGATGATGTGCACCCTACACCCACCCACCCACACTACCCAATGGGAAGGCAGGGTGGGTGCAGGGTGAGAACAAGTCCAGAGTCTCTTCTTCTCTCTGGTCAGCTCCAGGATTTTCATCCCAGTGAAGAATGTGCCTGGACTCTGAGACAGGTGGGGACACTGGCAACCTGTCCCTTGGGCTTCTGTGGGGACATTTCAGAGGTGAGTCAGGCAGAGCCAGCTTTCCAGTGCCCTCTCTCCATGTCCTCTGGAGCCTGGCAGCTGTGACCTCCCCAGATTCCAGGAAAGAGTCCCACAGCCTCATCTTACTGTTTCACATCCTAACCATCACTTGATATTGTCATAGTTCTTATTTTTTGTCTATCTATTTGACTTAAAATGTTCTTACTGTTGACTTCACTTTTATTTGCCTCATTACTAATGGGGGTGAAGAGATTTTTATGTTTTTATTACTATTACATATTGTATCTATTTTGAAATGCCTGTTTATATCACTTGCGCATGTTTTCTCCATTTTGTGTTGTTTTTTCCTATTGATTTTCCTTAATAAAATTACTCCTAAATACAGAAGAACAACAACAAAATACTTTGGAACCCTGCAAGGTTTCAAAGCATTATACAGATTGTCTAAAGCATTATGTTTTACCTATGTAAAATTGTCTTCAAGCAGTGAATGTCCAATTCAGGTTAAATATTGTATATACACTGAGAAGGCAGATAACTGGAAATATATTTATATTTTATAAGTTCAGATCAAAGAATCAAAGGATGATCCTTGATCTTTCCTTCTAATTTTTAAAAACAGCTTTGTTGTGATCAATTTTCATACTATAATTTTAATCTTTTCACAATGTACATTTCTATTGTTATTAGTATATTTAAGTATTTATGCAACTTTCATCATAATTTCAGAACATTATGATCACTGGCTTCTTTCATGTAATTTCATAATATAATGTTTTTGAGGTTCATCTATATTGTAGCAGAGGTTGGTGCTATATTAATTTTAATATACTTTATTAATGGAACAGTTTAGGATTTACAGAAGAAAGTGAAACTATGGTACAGAGAGATCCCTGTGACCTACTTTCCATCTTATTAGCATCACATGTTAGTTGGTACATTTGTTGTCATTGATGAGGCAATGTTAGATATTTTATTAACTGACATCCATAGTATCCATATTCTCTTATTTTGTACTCAATTCTTTTTTTCTCCATGTCAAGATCCCATAGCAAACCCCACTTGGCATTGCAGCAATGTATCTCTTTAGGCTCTTCTGGCCTGTGTTAGTTTCTCAGACTTTCCTTGGTTTTGATGACCCTGAAATTCTGAGAAGAGCATATCAGGTATTTGGGAGGCTTCCCCCATCTTGGAGCATGTCTGACATTTTCCTCCTGAAACAATTTTGGGGGAAGTCACAACCCACAGCCCACAGCTGTGTGCCAGCTTCTAGAAGGGGCTGCAGCTTCATTATTTATTTGGAATTCTTCTACCTGGGAGATTTTTCTTTCCTCTCCCATTTTTAAGTGTTTATTTATGACTTTCTTTAATCTTTTCATTGTAGTAAGAAATATATAGCACAAGGTGTGACATTTTAAAATACTCAAGGGTACAATTCTGTAGTATCATTATATTCTCAATATTATGCCACCATCACTGACATCTGCTACCCTTACTACTCTTGTCACTCATGCAGGAACTCACTCACCCATGAGGCTATAACTCCCTCTTCCCATGCTGCTCCCACTCCCAGGCCCTATATCCTATGAACCACCATCTTTCTCTATGGAGTTGCTTCTTCTAGACATTTCATCATATATGAGAATCCATACCTTATTTTCTTTTATTGTAGCAATGTTTATGAAATGCAAATTTCTCATATTAACCAAGTCCATGATACTCCATTGAACAGATAGGCCACATTTTGTTGATCCATTCATTAGCATACGGACATTTTGGGTGTTGCCATCTTTTAGCTATTGTGCATTGTGCTGGTTTGAAAGGATTTATGTACCCTAAGAATGCCATGATTTAATTCTAAGCAATCTTGTGGGAGCAACCATTTCTCTTAATCCCTACTCAGCACCATGGGTTGGAAACTTGATTGGATTATTTCCATGGAAATGTGGTTTGATCAATGTTGGTATTAAACTTGATTAGATAGAGATGTGTCTCCACCCATTTGGGTGCATCTTAATTAGTTTATGGGAATCCTTTAGAAGAGGAAACATTTTGGAGAAAGCAGAGAGATTCTGAGAGAGCAGAACAACATAGCCATGAGAAGCAGAGAGTCTGCCAACCAGCAACCTTTGGAGATGAAGAAGGAAGACACCTCCCAGGGAGTTTCATGAAACAGGAAGCCAGGAGAGAAAGCTATCAGATGTTGCCATGTTCACCACATGCCTTTCCAGATGAGAGAGAAACCCTGAATACGTTCACCATGTGCCTTCTCACTTGAGAGAGAAACCCTAAACTTTGTCAGCCTTCTTGAACCAAAATAGCTTTCCATGGATACCTTTGATTGGACATTTCTATAGACTTGTTTTAATTGGGACATTATCTCAGCCTTAGAACTGTAAACTAGCAACTTATTAAATTCCCATTTTTAAATGCTTTCTATTTCTAGTATATTGCATTCTGACAGCTAGCAAACTAGAACATGCATAATACTGCTATGAATTTGCCTGCACAGAGTGTTGTAGAAATATATATTTTCTTTTCTTTTGGGCCCATACTAACACTGAGATTGCTGGATCATAAGGTGAAACTATGTATGACATGTTCAGGATCTGCAAGATCCTTCTCAAAACTGGCTGCACTGTTGTGAATTTGCAAAAGCACAGATATATATATATATATCATTTTTTGTCTGCTTCAAAGTTAACCCAGACCCTGAAGAAGTTGTTTCTTGAAGGAATCAGTGGAGCAGACATTGCCTGCGTCTTTCCCAACAGGCCTCTGTGCTTCTTCTGCTGCATATCCTATTGCCTCAAAATACCCAGGACTGCACCTCTGCCACAGAAACATTCCACAGATCTCTCAATTCCCATTCATTAGCCCCTTTCCAAAGTAAGGAAATTCTGTTGATGACCTCAAGGAGATATCTAGTGTCTGCAGGGCAATGTGGAGCATGGCTGTGGGGTGCAGGGTCAGCAGGAATATCAGGGCATGTGTGGTCACCTCCTGTTCTCTGATTCCTGAGATTTGAAGATCCCACAAAAATGGGGGTCTGCTGCTTCCATCCGAATCAATGATCAGGCTACAAATGGTCAGGGGGAATGTCCTCTGTTCCTGCAACCTTTTTTTCTGAGTTGTCTTTTCTTCCGACTGCAGGTCATATAACCTGACCATGCACAGAAAACAATCACACTTGTCTCTTAAATGATCTTTGCAACACCAGGAACAGAAATCATCTACATTAAGACCAAGATTACAAGGATAAGGAGATATCAGGACCATACAAAATGTGAGGGGTCCCTCACCAAGGAAGATCCCACCCACAGGCAAATCACTACCATATATAAAAAGGTCTATGACTAGCAAATCAGAATACACCAACCTGAGCACATATCACTGTCTGCACTTTCCTTTGTTTCCATCCCATAAAACTCCATTAACTTCTCATATGGGGGAGATAGATTTCAGCCTTTCTCCTTTCTCTTGACCATTGACCTAGCAATAAAACTTTTTTCTCAAAATCCCAGTTTCATTGTATTGGTCTCTATGGACATCAGGCAGTGAGCCCTTGCTTGAAAACACATCTGGCCTGCAGGGAAGGCAAAGGACAGAACTCTCCCACTCCGAGATCTGGGTTTCTACATAAAGAACTCTGATTAAGTGGAATTATGAACAGAATAAATCTGATCCTCAAATAATCCTTTTGGCCTAAACTGCTGCCTGGCTGAGGGAGTGACCTAGTGGACTGTATTAGTTAGGGTTCTCTAGATAAACAGAATCAACAGAGAACACTCACAAATATAAAATTTGTAAAAGTGTCTCACATGACCATGGGAACACAGAGTCCAAAATCTGCAGGACAGGCTGTGAAGCCAATGATTCTGATGGAGGGTCTGGATGAACTCCACAGGAGAAGCTTGCTGGCTGAAGCAGGAAGAGAGACTGTCTCTTCTGAATCCTCCTTAAAAGGCTTCCAGTGATTAGATTGAGAATCACTCATTGCAGAAGACATTCCCCTAGGCTGATTATAAATGAAATCAGCTGTGGATGCAACTGACGTGATTATGATCTAATTCTATGAAATGTCCACATTGCAACAGACAGGCCAGCACTTGCCCAACCAGACAAACAAGTACCACCACTTGGTCAAGTTGACACATGGACCTGACCATGACAGTCCACCCTTGTTAACTTGGCAGCTATACATATCACCTTAAACCATACCTAATTTCTAAGTAAAAACATTAAAACAGACATTTTTTCTTTCACCTAACAATACTCAACTGTCCTGCATAGACTGGAAACACATTAACTCTCCCCAGAATAGGGTGCAAGTCCTTGGGTAATATTCATTCTCAAACTTGATATCTTACAACTTAAACAGTATAACAGGAACAAAACAGCATTAAAGTCCTTGTTTCTGTAACTGATCACATGGTTGTAGTTCATATTTGTCACTACCTTCTTCCACTATGCATTCCATGTTCCCTTTACCCTCAGCAAGCACTTCAGCTGGCCGTAGTTCTTTGCTTGGTGGGGTGACCCAAACCTTCATTCCTGAAGTTGCAGACCCTTGGTAGAATTGATGTTTATTTGTTTGGGCTGGATAGGGCTGTTGCAATTTTCCATTGATTTTAATCATAGGGCATTGTAATACTAAAAGATGCCCTAGGGGATCTCCTATATTCCAAGAAAACTCTTCTTTACCTCCATTGTATAGGTGCAGTCCTATTTCCCCCTGATGGTTAGGGTCAATCATCCCGGACAATAATGCAATCCCCTTCTTGGCTTGTTGATCCAGGGGAATGAGTAGCCCAAAGTGACCAGGTGACAGTTTTAGATTCCAGTTCAATGGAATCATTGTTGTTTCTCCTGGTGGAAGCACTCCCCCTTTTGGAACTAAAACCTGTAGACCAGCATAGCTCAGGGTTGGAGGGACAGGAAGAAAAATTTTCCTAGTGAATCACTAGCAGTAATAGTGAGTGATGTCGTTCTCATTTCTACCCCTTGGTTCCTGGACCCATGAATCCTTGCTATGGGAGAAACAGCACTATACAGTGGACACTGATTCAGAGCATATACAGCTTTCTGGAGAACATTTTAACAGCCCTTCAAGGTATTGCCACCTAGTTGGCACCATAATTGAGTTTTCAAAAGGCCATTCCACCGTTCTATCAATCCAGCTGCTTCTGGATGATGGGGAACATGGTGAGACCAGAGAATTCCATAAGCATGTACCCATTCCCACACTTCATTTGCTGTGAACTGTGTTCCTTGATCAGAAGCAATGCTATGTGGAATACCATGATGATGGATAAAGCATTCTGTAAGCCCATGGATGGTAGTTTTGGCAGAAGCATTGCATGCAGAGAAAGCAAACCCATATCCAGAGTATGTGTCTATTCCAGTTAGAACAAATCGCTGTACCTTCCATGAAGGGTGTGGTCCAATGTAGTCAACATGCCACCATGTAGCCAGCTGGTCACCTCAGGGAATGGTGCCATATCAGGGACTTAGTGGGGATATCTGCTGCTGGCAGATTGGGCACTCAGCAGTGGCTGTAACCAAGTCAGCCTTGGTGAGTAGGAGTCCATGTTGCTGAGCCCATGCATAACCTCCATCCCTACCACCATGACCACTTTGTTCATGAGCCCATTGGGCAATGACAGGAGTTGTTGGGGAAAGAGGCTGACTGGTACCCACAGAACGGGTCATCATATCCACTTCATTATTAAAACCTTCCTCTGCTGAAGTCACCCTCTGGTGTACATTCACATGGGACACAAATATGTTCATGTTTTTAACTCACTCAGAAAGGTCTATCCACATACTTCTTCCCCAGACCTCTCTGTCACCAATTTTCCAATTATGGTGTTTCCAAGTTCCTGGCCATCCAGCCAAACCATTAGCAACAGCCCATGAGTCAGTATACAAATTCACCTCTGGCCAGTTCTCCTTCTAAGCAAAATGAACAACCAGGTGCACTGCTTGAAGTTCTGCCCACTGGGAGGATTTCCCCTCACCACTGTCCTTCAAAGACACCCCAGAAAGGGGTTGTAGTGCTGCAGCTGTCCAGTTTTGGGTGATACCTGCATATCATGCTGAACCATCTGTATACCAGGCCTGAGTTTTCGCTCCCTCAGTCAATTCACTGTAAGGAACTCCCCAAGAGGCCATAGCTCTGGTCTGGGAAAGAGAAGATAATGTAGCAGGAGTGGAGACCATGGGCTTTTGGGCCACTTCTTCATGTAGCTTACTTGTGCCTTCAGGACCTGCTCTGGCCCTATTTCATATATACCATTTCCATTTTCTAATAGAAAGCTGCTGCACACACCCAACTTTATAGCTTGGTGGGTTAGACAACACCCAGCTCATGATAGGCAACTCAGGTCTCATGGTAACTTGGTGGCCCATAATTAAGTGTTCAGTCTCTACTAAAGCCCAGCAGTAGGCCAAAAGATGTTTCACAAAAGGAGAGTAGTTACTGGCAGCAGACGGTAAGACTTTGCTCCAAAATCCTAAGGGTCTGCGTTGTGATTCTCCTATAGGGACTTTCCAAAGGCTCCAGACAGCATCTCTATTTGCCATTGACACTTCCAGCAACATTGGATCTGCTGGATCATACAGCCCAAGTGGTAGAGCAGCTTATATAGCAGCCTGGACCTGTCGCAGAGTCTCCTCTTGTTCAGGTCCCCACTCAAAATTAGCAGCTTTTCTGGTCACTCAATAAACAGGCCAGAGTAGCACACCCAAATGAGGAATACATTGTTGCCAATACCCAAAGAGACCAACTAGGCATTGTGCTTCTTTTTTGGTCATAGGAAGGGCCAGATCCAGCAACTTATCCTTCACCTTAGAAGGGATATCTGGACATGCCCCACACCACTGGACACCTAGAAATTTCACTGAGGTGGAAGGGCCCTGTATTTTTGTTGAATTTATTTCCCATCCTCTGACATGGAAATGCCTTACCAGTAAGTCTAGAGTAGTTGCTACTTCTTGCTCACTAGGTCCAATCAACATGATATCATCAATATAATGGACCACAGTGACGTCTTGTGGGAGGGAGAAATGATCAAGGTCCCTGCGGACAAGATTATGACATAGGGCTAGAGAGTTTATATACCCCTGAGGTAGAACAGTGAAAGTATATTTCTTGCCAGCTGAAAGCAAACTGTTTCTCCTGATTCTTACTAATAGCTATTGAGAGAAAAAAAAAAAAA
>PVIY010061413.1:0-11250 GCA_004026745.1 Myrmecophaga tridactyla | reverse complement strand
GGGGAACAAATGCTAAAATAAATTTAGTTTGAAATGCTAGTGGTAAATGAAAGCGAGGGGTAAGGGGTATGGTAGGTAGAATCTTTTTTTTTCTTCCCTGTGTTCGTTTTATTTCTTTTTCTATTGTCTTTTTATTTCTTTTTCTGAGTTAATGCAAATGTTCTAAGAAATGATGAATATGCAACTAAGTGATGATATTGTGAATTACTGATTATGTATGTCGTTTTATTTTGTTTCTTTATTTTTTAATTAATAAATAAATTTAAAAAACTCCTCCCAAAAAGTGAAGAGTAGGGAATACTCCATAACTCATTCTACAAGGCCACCATCACCCTCATACCAAAGCGAATAAAGATACCACAAGAACAGAAAACTGCAGATCAATAGCTCTTATGGAAAGAGATGCAAAAATCCTTAATAAAATACTAGCAAGTCAAATCCAACAGTATATTAAAGCAATTATACACCATAAAAAAGTAGAGTTTATCCCTGGTATGCAAGGTTGTTTCAGCATAAGAAAATCAATTAACGTAATAACCACACTAATGCAATCCCAACCAAAATTCCAACAACCTTCTTTGCAGAAATGTAAAAGCCAATCAAATTTACGTAGAAGTACAAGGGGCCCTGAATAGCTCAAGTCACCTTGAGAGTCACCTTGAAAAAGAAGAATGAAGTTGGAGGACTCACACTTCCCAATACTAAAACTTATTAAAGAGCCATAGTAATCAAAACAGTATGGATTGCACAAAGAGTGTTTTGGTTTGCTAAAGCTGCGAAAAAGCAACACACCAGAAATGGGTTGGCTTTTAACAACGGGGATTTATTAACTTACAATTCATGGTTCTTAGGCCATAAAAATGTCCAACTCAAGGCGTTAAACAGGATGATACCCAGACTCTGAAGACAGGCTGCCAGCATCTGGGGCTCTTCTGTCACACGGCAAGGCACATGGTGATGTCTGCTGGTCCTTCTCTCCCAGGTTTTGTTGCTTTCACCTTCTGGCTTCATATAGTCCCTTTCCCAGCTTCTCTGTGCGCTTCTCTTAACTTCATCTCTTAGCTTCTGTATGCGTTTTATCCTCTCATAAAAGCCTCAGGAGGAGGACCACATTTCAACAGAAATAACCCAATCCAAAGCTCCCATCCACAACAGATCTGTACCGATAGGAGTGGATTAAAATAACATGGCCATTCCTGGGGAACATAACAGCTTCAAACCATCACAGACAGACTTATAGACCAATGGAACAGAACTGAGGGCTCAGAAGACAGCCTTCACATTTACGGCCAACAGATTTTTTTTTTTTTTTTTTACATGGGCAGGCACCAGGAATCGAACCCGGGTCCTCAGGCACAGCAGGCAAGCGTTCTTACCTGCTGAGCCACCGTGGCCCAGGCCAATAGATTTTTGACAAGGTGGCAAGGGCCACTGTATTGGGAAAGAATAAGCTCTTCAACAATTGGTGCTGGAAAAACTAAATCTGGAGTTGCAAAAAAAAAAGAGGACCCCTAGCCTACACCATAAACAAAAATCAACTCAAAATAGATCAAAGATCTTAATGTAAGAGCTAGAAGTATCAAACTCTTAGAAGAAAAATCTTCAGGACCTGTATTAGGCAATGGTTTCTTAGCCTTTACATCCAAAACACAAGTAACAAAAGAAAAAATAGATAAATGGGACCTCAGCAAAATGAAAAAGCCCTTTTGTTCCTTGAAGGACTTCTCATTTGCAAAGAAGCCTGTTGCATGGGATTGGGGAGGATTATGGGATGTACAGCACCCGACACAGTTAGGACTCAAAAAATTTGCAGCTAGGGTTACAATAATAATATCATTATGCTAACTCAGGTTTCTTGGTTCTCTCTCTTTTTATTAGAGAAGTTGCAAATGAGAAGATGAGGTTTACAGAGGCTAACTGTATTATGCAGCGGGAAAGCGAAGGCACTGGGATTCGAACCTAAGTTTCTCTGACACCCCATTTCGGCCCTGTGCTGGACTGGGCTCTGGTTCTGGAAACTTGGTGATAGAGACAACCCCCCCCAATGGCTCCCGAGGCCCCATGTGCTCTGCCTCACTCTCCTCCTCGCTCTGTCCAGCCAGTCTGTCCTTGCTCCTCAATCGCACCAACCTCCTTCCAGCCCCAGGACCTTTGCACTTGTGGCTCCCTCTGTGTGGGACGCTCTTCCATCCATCTTTACCGAGCTTGCTCCTACTCGTTCTCGCGGACTCCAGTGGAATATCACTTCATTCATTCATCCATCAACAAAAACATACTTAACAAGGGCCTCCCTAAACCAGGCAAACGTCTGGAAATGAAACAGACACAAACCTGCCCTTTTGGATCTTACAACCTGGCAGAAGAGACAGACGGTGAGTGAAACAACCGGTTGATAAAGACACAACTGCAGAGTAGCACCTCCTCTGGGAAGACTTCCCTGACCCCCCACCTCCGGGGGTGATGAGCACATCAGGTCCTCCCCGTCCCCAGATGTGCTCATGGCACTTCGTGGTGTTTTCTCCAACAATAAGCAGTTATTGTATATTGCTCTGTTTAATACTGCTCTTCCTTCCAAGACTGAAGGTTCTGTGAGGCTGGGGACTGTTTTTGTATCTGTTGCACCCACCAGTCCTGTTCCTTAAATACTTGTTGAATAATAATAACAAACATATATATAGCAGTACTACAAAGTGCCAGTCCCTAAGTGTTTTCCGTGACTCTTCCCAAGAGCCTGATGAGGTCAGTATTAGTATTATCCCTACCTTATAAAGGAGGAAGCTAAGGTTCAGAGAGCTCAAGTGGCTTGTCCAAGGTCACACAGCTGGCATGGAGTGGAATTGGGACTTGAACCCAGGTAGGCTGGCTCCAGAGTCTGTGTTTTTAACCAATAGGCTGATATAAAAAAGAAAGGAAGAAAGAGAGGGAAGGAGGGAAGGAGGGAATGTGGGGAGGAGGGAGGAAGGTGGGAGAATGAGAGAAAAGAAGAAAGATAGGGGGATGGTGGGGAGGAAGGAAGAGAGAAGCAAAGAGAGCTGGGATATCCCTGGGGAAGCTCACCCAGCAGTCTTGCCTCCCCCAGCCAGGCAGGTCCCACCGGAATTTGTCATCTGTTTCAGAGCCAGGGGACCAGCCTCCTGAGTTCTGTGGCAGCTTCATCGGGGACGCTCCTTATATCCCATGTCACCCACTAGCTTGCTTTGGGCATGGGAAGGGGACCATGAGAAGGGACCATTTGATGTCAGAGGGCTCTTTGGGGATGGTCAGTCCAACCACTGCTTCTGGGTTGGACAAACTAAGGTCTCATAGTGTGATCACACTGCTCCTGAGCCCATCTCAGAATTCTAGAAAGTCCTTGGTTATTCTGACCCCATTTTCCAGAGGGTCATTGTCACGACTTGGCCGTGAGCCCATACCCTGGGTTTTCTGAGGGCTCTACGTTCATATATCAAGGAAAGATTCTGGGCAGGAAGGCCCAGAGAGCAGTTTTATGTAAGGCTGGGGGTAGGGAACAGAGCAAATCCCTAATTTCACAAAATCTGGGGTTACTGCGTTCTATGTGCCAGAGAGTGTGCTAAGAACTTTCCATGTCTTCCAAAAGAACTTTCCAGGCTTCCAAAAGCCCAATGCAGGAGACCTTGTCCTTGCTGAGTTAGTTTTGCCCTCTCTCTCTTACCAGGTGGATGAGCTTAGGCATCCAGCTTTCTGAACTTCTATTTCCATTAAAAAAATGAAGGGACTCGCCTAAAGTTCCAAGACTAGTAAGAAGCAAAATGTGTCCATTTACAAAAGTTTCCTGAACCCCTAATATGGGAAAGCCTATTCTTATTTTGGGGACAGGAACTGAGCAGAGCTGATCTGAGACTCCTGCTCTCAAGGGGATTATGGTCTAGAGAAAGGAGAGCAGGTGTGGGTTGGCTTGACGGATCAATTGGATCACTTAGTAAAGTCTGCCTGGTGTGCTGCACCCTGGATCTGCAGGGAGAGAGTGCTGGGATCAATCAGTAAAAGTCTGCAATGGGCTCAGGCCACAGGAACTAAATATTTGCCACGCCTGGAGTTGAGACATTAGAGGCAGCTTGGGATGGCCATTAAGAGACCAGACAGGTTCTGCTAAGAACAAAGTGGGGTTTGCATGGAGTTGGGAGTGGGCAGGAGGGATGGGAAACAATCATTTATTCTACAGGAAAAACACATGTAGCTGTGGCCTGAGCCTGGAGACTGGACCCAGTGAGCTGTCTGATGGGGGAAATTACCCTCAACCGAGACTGAGAATCGGGCTGGGGTATAGCAGCCACCTTAATTGGAAGCCTTGTAACCAAAAAGTCAGGATTTAAGAAATGATTATGATTACTGAATCATGATATAGACAGTTTTTTCCTTTCTAGTATGTTAGAATAGGCAAGGGAAAACCTGAAATTACTGAACCATAATCCAGCTGTCTTATCTCTGATAACAATTGTGTAATGATATAGCCTTTATCTTGTGATTGTGAAAAGCTGGTGATTGACCTTCACTTATAACCCCTTATCCTGTTTTACGATCACTAAAGACAGTCCCTAATGTTTATTAAATGAGGAGTGCTGAGTCAACCCAGAACCGACCTGCCCCATTCCAAAGCTATCGTGATAGACTGAGCTGGAGCTAAACCAAACTAGGCCCGCCTGAGCTGCCCACTAGCTCAGACTTTAATCTGTAAGTGGCCTATACCTTGTTAATAATACTAAAACCCACACCCATCATCATATTAAGGCCGCCACTTTCTTAATATGTTCTGTGACTAAAAAATACTCAATAAGTAGATCATCTCTAAATTCGTCATCTCAAGCCATGGGGCTCATTATCCTAAAACCTACCCATCTTTCGGTGCTAATAAAACCATCAGAGTTATTGCAGTTCAGGGAGACAGATTTTTAGGCCGATAGGCCGTCTGATCTCTTGCATCACGCCTAGCAATAAATTCTTTCTCTCTTTGAAACCCTGGTGTCTCAGGAATTGGTTATTTGAGTGCCTCGGGCAGAGAACCCACCGCTTTTGACTGGTATTGGCCTCTAGGGAGACAGGATTGCAGGCTAGAGTGTGCGGGTTCTGGATTAAAAGAAAATTTGGCTTCAAATCCTGGCTCAGTCGCTTATTTAATGTGTGAGCTGGAGCATATTTAACCACTCTGAACCTCAGTTTCTTTTTCTGTAAAATGCGGAGAAGGTTACTGGGATGATTGCTGAGTGCTTTCTCCTGCCACATTGAATCTTGACCACAGGAGGTGGGGTGCCAGGGCCGCCGCCTTGCCAGACTCTAGGGTAGCGTTCACTAGTTAGGCTGTGCAAATGGCGCCCCCTGGTGCACAACGTGAGTAGTATCTTGTGCAACTAGATGATGAAACAGAAGCCGAGAGAAGTTAAGTGACTTGCCCAAGTCACACAGCTGGCAGATGGGATTTGAGCTCAGATCCTTCTAACTCCGCAGCCCAAGTCTGTAACCGTGATGCCCATTCTCCCATCACTGATTTGTCAGATCTGCAATGAGAGCTGCCGCCTTGGGAGACGGGCCCCTCCCAACAGGAGCTGGGGCTGGAGGCAGAGGGCTGCACCTCTGATTGTACCCAGACAACCTGGGGATCAGCTCCCAAAGCTAAGAGTGGAGAAGGGGTGAATCTCCAGAGGGAAACCGGGTGCTTTGACTCGAAGAAGGCAGGAAAAACAATAGACGTTCATGATGCAGTCCCTAATAGGATGGTTCCAGAACATTCTGCCAGCTCTGAAATTCTTTAATTTGGTGATTGTTGATTTGCTTTGGTTTCATTTTTCAGGGACATTGAATTTATGGCATTTGGTGGAAGTTTAGCATGAGTCAGACTCAAGACAAGGCGGGTAGCTGGGGTGATAGGGATGAGGGGTGAGGATAGAACTGTTTAACTGCAACTGCACATCAGGTGGCCAGATGCCCCCAGGAAGTGAACGTCCCCCTGCTCCGAACTCCCTACTGAGATTAATCAGCAAACATCTTGGGAGCAGGTGCGTGTGAGTGGGTTTTGGGGTCACAGTGGGTAATCCAGTCTGGCCAGGCTGAAGCAGGTCACACCACTGCCGGCCTGCTCCCGAGCCACCAGCTAAGGGGATTAAATCTAAATCTGTGCAAGGAGACGATGGCTTTGCGAGGAAGCCTGGCACCCAGAATGTGAAAGTGGGACTTAGCGACCTCAGGCTTAATTCCCAGCTGTTCAGGGGGGATCTCGGCGTGCCCTCCCGTTGTGATTGACCCCTGGGCTGTGGGGGTGAAAAATACGGAGCCCAAAGGGGCCTGGAAGGTAATAGAAATAGAAAGTTGGGGACGGAGACTGGAGTAAACTGGGGAGTCCACACCCCTTCTTTTCTTTTGTTCCCCCTATTATTTATTTATTTTTCATCCATATTTTTTACGCATCTGTCCATACCATAGATAAAAGGAGCATCAGACACAAGGTTTTCGCAATCACACAGTCACATTGTGAAGTCATCTTCAAGAAACATGGCTACTTGGAACACAGCTCTACAGTTTCAGGCACTTCCCTCCAGCCTCTCTAATACACCTTAAACTAAAATGGGGATATCTATATAATACACAAGAATAACCTCCAGGATAACCTCTTGACTTTGTTGGGAATCTCTCAGCCATTGAAGCTTTATTTTGTCTCATTTCTCTCTTTCCTCTTTTGGTCGAGAAGGTTTTCTCAATTCCTTGATGCTGAGTCCCAGCTCATCCTAGGATTTCTGTCCCACATTGCCAGGGAAGTTTACACCCCAAGTAGAGAGGGGGAGGGCAGTGACACACCCCTTCTTAAGGGTGCAGCCACAATTCAACACTAGCTGATTCTCCCCAAATAGAGCCCGACAACCCGGGATCGCATCTGAGCTCAGCTGCTTACTTGCTGTGTGACACTGGGCAAATCACTTCCCCTTGCTGTGCCTCAGCTTCCTCCTCTGTGAAACTGGACAATAATAGAGTCCCCCACCCCCACCCCCGCCACTCCCACCACTCCCACCCTCCACCGCCATAAAACTGTTCTGAGGGGTAAATGAATAAATGTTTGCAAATGCCTGGAAAAGCGCCTGGCACAAAGCAGAAAGCACTGTACATAAATGTTTGCTAAATAAGGTAAGTGAATAAGAATGCAGATCTGCGGTCACCATATCTTCCAGTCCTTTGAAAGAAGTAAATCCGGAAATCCAAGTTTTAATAATCCTTTTAGGAACCCAGGCAGTGCTTCTTTTTTTTTTTTTTTTTAACATGGGTAGGCATCGGGAATCGAACCCGGGTCCTCGGGCATGGCAGGCAAGCATTCTTGCCGGGTAGTGCTTCTTAAGTGCAGGAAGAACTGTTCAAAAAAATACGTTAGATGATGAATATGCAACTATGTGATGATATTGTGAATTACTAATTATATATGTAGAATGGAATGATCAAAATAGGAATGTTTGCGTTTATTTGGTTTTTTGCATTTAAAAAAATTAAATTAAATTAAATTAAAAATACATTAAATGTGGAGTGCTGTAAATGTTCTGAGAAATGACCATGGTGATGAATATACAACTATGTGATGATATTGTGAGTCACTGCAAACCAAGTATGGAATGTTCATATGTACGAATGTTCATGTTGCATGTTGATCGATTTTATTAATAAAAATTTTTAAAAAAGGAGAAGATAGAGTTATAACAGAGAAGATAGGATTTAGCAAAGGAGTATGACTGCTGAATCGTTATATTGATATTTCTTTTAGCATCCGGTGTCTTGGAGCAGCTAGAAGGAAAAATCTAAAATTGTTGAGCTGTAACCCACACCAAACTGTGAAATCTGTCCTATAACTAATTGTTGTGATGTGCTTTGAAATGTATTGCTTTTTTGTATTTATGTTACTTTTCACAATAAAAAAATAAAATAGGAAAAAATACATTAAATGTCGATGTGGCATTATGAGTTGGATACTGTTATCACCCTATTTTACAGAAGGGGAAACCGAGGTGCAGAGAGCTCATATAACTTGCCCTAAAGTTGCACACTAATCAGTGGTAGAACTGGCATGTAGGCTTTCCCAGGACTGCCCTAGTGTTGGCACTGAAAGTCCCACATCCCGGGAAACCCCTCGGTACCAGGAAAACAGGGACTGTCAGTCAAGTCTCAGTTCTGCAAGTATGCTGCTGTGTGATCTTGAGCAGCTTTCTTCCCCTCTCTGGGCCACACTTTCCTCCTCTTGCAAAGAACCAGGAGGCTGGTTCTTCATCATGGGGTTAAGGTTTGGAGATTTAGAGGCTTCAAGAACCTCTTAGAAAGGGAAGGCAGGTGAGGAGGGAAGGAGAGAAAGTCCACGCTGCACATGGAGTGGACTTGGGATTCAGGCTGGGAGCTGGACCATAGGATAGTCAGCACGCCAGGTTGTGCTGAGTAACAAAGAGCCCCAATATCTCAGTGCCTTAAAACATGGGTTTGTTTCATTTTCCCCAGTCCACGCACCAGTTACTAAGCTGCCGTCTCTCTCTCAGCTCCAAGCCTGCTGGGCTGGGACCCTGCGAGTCACATCCCTGCTTTGTCAGAGGCTCCCGGTAGGGGGCAGGAGAGAGACTGCAAGACTGGGGGAAAGGGAAGGCACTCGTAATGCACTAAATTCCTTGACTGTGGTTTGGCGT
This sequence comes from Myrmecophaga tridactyla, assembly GCA_004026745.1. Lineage (NCBI taxonomy): Eukaryota > Metazoa > Chordata > Mammalia > Pilosa > Myrmecophagidae > Myrmecophaga > Myrmecophaga tridactyla. The sequence goes on along the minus strand of PVIY010061413.1, from coordinate 2,590 downwards.
GAGGACGGCCGATGATTTTTCTGTTTCTCGTGGCGCTGGCCTGCACTCAGCTGGCAGCCAGGCTAGTCTGGAATGCCCAGGAAGGCTTCATTCCCACGTGACTCCTGGTCTAACCAAGTCATAAGACCAGCTCAGATTCAAGGCACAGGGAAATAGAGCCTTGATGGGTGGAGGGGCAGATTCCTAAAGGCAAGGGAATTAATGGCAGCGAGCTTTGGAGAACACTACACAGGGGTGAAAGCGGAATCCTAGCCTCATGCTTGTCTTCGCCTTTTCAGGGAAGTCAGTACCCAGCAGACCTCCTCTTGTGCCTTAGTTGCCTCAAGGCATATGCCCACCCCTCAACCAATCTGTCCAGTATGGCTTAGATCAAAACAACCCTTCCTTTGTACTGGCACACAGCTGCTTGGACAAAAGCAGGAAAGGGAGAGCCGGCAATGGTTAGTGGGCGTGCAACCCAAAGTGGCTTCCATGCCAATGGAATATATCTGCACTCTGCAGAGGAGAAAACTGAAAGCCAGAGAGGTTAAGTGTCTGGCTGAAGCTCCTACAGCTTAGCTAGGGGCAACACTGGTCTTTCTGGCTCCAGAGCCTCTGTCCCAATACTGTAAGGCCTGCCACTGTGCCAGGGGATGCCTGCAAAACATAGGCTCCCTGGAAACGAATTAGGTAACCTGAGGATCGGTAGGTAAGGCCCAGGTAGGTAAGAAAAGTGGCATCTGTTTCCTCAGAACTATGCACGGGGAAGGCTGGGGAAATCTCTCCTTTTCTATCAAGAGAAGCAACTTGGATTCTCAATTTTTAAAACAGAGTGAGGGATAGATGATTGCTTTCAGTACTGTCTGAGGTTTGAGCTGGTTGCCCGAGAAACATGAGAAAATGTCATTTAGGGTGAAAGTTGCTCTCTTATTATTTCTATTATTTAGAAAACCATCTGGATGGGCCTTTTCAGTTGTGGAGGGTGAAGTCCTTGTCTGTCTTGTTCCCCCTGGGTTAGCGAGAAGGATGAGAAGACAAGGAGAGTTAAATTTATCAGAATAATATGTTAACCAGGATTTTGGTTTGGGGGATGGTCCAGGAAAGGGGGGGCTACTCTGTGTATGGCTCAGTTGCTTTACTGTAAAATTATAATTTTACAAATATAAATAATATAAATAAAAATATAAAAAGATAATGTGAATAACTACTTTACAGGGTTGTTATGAAAATTGAGTTGTTGCATATAAGGTGCTGAGAACTGTGCCTGGCTCAATACATGTTACTATTATTGTTCTTGTGTTGTTGTTATTATTATTATTATTATTATGGAGAGAGAACTTGGTTTATTGGGCAGAGGTAGGAAGTTAGAGGGGTGCATGTGGTCAGTGCTTAAGGAGAAAGATATTCAAGAGAGAAATTCCCTGTGGTGAGAAAGATCTAAAGAGCTTTATTGGTCTAATGCATTAGCAATTATGTGGGGAGCTCCATGTAAAATCTGAAAAGGAGCAATTTAAAAAATTAGGGCTCTATTTTTCTCTCACATAAAGAAACACTAAAGAAGGTATGACTCAGGGCTGTTGGCACTACAAGGTTACCAGGGATCTACCATCCTTCTGTCTTTAGGCTCAGCTAGCCTTCGTTGCCTCCTGGTTACAAGATAAGTGCTGGAGCTCCAGCCATCACATCCTCATTTCAGGCAGGAAGAGAGACAAGGGCAGAAGAAGGAAAGAGAGCATGACAGCTGAGTCACACCTTTCTTTAGGAGTTTTCTTGGAAGCCCCATGTCTCGGGGGAAGCAGGATGAAAAAAGGAAAGAAGCCAAGCAAGGTGCAATTTCAGTCAGCCTCAGCCTGATGCTGTGGGGAGCTCTGGTGCATAAATAACATCTCAAGGTTTGTCCCACCTGAAGGCGAAGGAACTGCACGCTTGTGTTCCGCACCTGTCAGACACGGGTTTGGGGCTGCCCCGAAGTGGTTGGGGAGAACTCAAACTCCCAGGCATTTCTGGCTTTCGAGATAGGAGAGGTGGCTGCAGTGCCCAATTCTATGTTAACACCAAAGCTGGCAGATCCCGGAGGATATCTGCACAGAGTTCATAGAGATCCGTGAGCATCTGGGCAGGGAGGGTATCAGCCCCGCCCACTTTCCTCTACCAGTGACGTCTCATGAGCCAGAGCTTGGTCACGTGAGCATCATTTCTGCAAGGGAGGCTGGGAAATGTAGTTCTTAAAGTTGGACAGTGGTTTTGAAGTTGCCCTCCGCAGTAAAAGAAGGATTCTGTTAGGAAGGCAGGAGAGGGTGGATACCGGGGAGGAAAAGAGCAGTATCTGCCACACCGAAGCCTCAGTTTCCCCTGGAAGGGGAAGCCAGACAGACACAGGGCAGCTGAGCATCCTGGCCAGGGCGTGCAGGGCCCGCGGCGGGGGCAGAGTCTGCAGGCCCCATGCCCTGGGCTGAAGAGGACGGGGTCCCCCCACCTTGTCAGTTTCCCCTCCTAGCTCCCCATGGGGAGGGTGGGGCCACGGCGGGCAGTGGGAGCCAGTGCCCACGGGGCTGCGGGGACAGCCCAGTTACCTGTTTTTTTTTTTTTTTTTTTCCAGAAGAATGGAACC
>PVIY010061412.1:0-11253 GCA_004026745.1 Myrmecophaga tridactyla | reverse complement strand
TTTTGTTGAGTCTCTCTATTGTTTTCATGCCCTCAATTTCTTTTATTTCTGCTCTAATCTTCATTATTTCTTTCCCTCTGTTTGCTTTGAGGTTAGTTTGCTGTTCTTTCTCTAGTTCCTCCAGGTGTACAGTTAATTCCTCAGTTTTTGCTCTTTCTTCTTTTTTAATATAGACATTTAGGGCAATAATGTTCCCTCTCTGCACTGGCTTTGCTGAATCCCACAAAATTTTATGTGTTGTGTTTTCACTTTCTTTTGCCTTGAGATATTTACTGATTTTTCTTGTAATTTCCTCCTTGACCTACTGGTTGTTTAGGAGTGTGTTGTTTAGCCTCCATGTATTTGTGAATTTTCCAGCCTTCCACCTGCTATTGATTTCACCTTCATTAAAATAACATATGAGAAAGTATGAGAAACATATGAGAAAGTTCGATCATTTTAAATTTATTGAGACTTTCTTTGTCACCCACCGTGTAGTCTATCCTGTAGAATGATCCATGAACACTTGAGAAAAATGTGTATTTTGGTGTTGTGGGGTGTAATGTTCTGTAAATATCTGTTAAGCCTTGTTCCTTTATTGTATTACTCAAAATCTCTGTTTCCTTATTGATCCTCTGTCTAAATGTTCTATCGATTGATGAGAGTGGGAATTGAAGTCCCCAACTATTATGGTAGAGGTGTCTGCTTCTCCCTTCAGTGTTGTCAGTCAGTGTGTATAACCTCATGTATTTCAAGACATTCTGGCTTGGTGTAAAAACATTTGTGATTGTTATGTCTTCTTGATGAATTGTTCATTTTATTAAAACATAGTGTCCTTCTTTGTCTCTTTTACTTGTTTTATATTTGAAGTTTGATCTCTTAGATATTAGTATAGCTACCCTTACTCTTTTTTTGTTTGTTCTTTACATGAAATATATTTTTCTACCCTTTCACTTTCAACCTATATTTCTCCCTTGGTCTAAAATGAATCTCTTGTTGACACCATTTAAATGGGTCTTGTTTTTTAATTCGTTCTGTAAGTCTATGTTTTTTTGATTGGGAAGTTTAATCCATTAACATTTAATATTACTATTTTAAAGGCAGTACTTTCTTCTAATATTTTGACTTTGGATTTTATATGTGATATCTTATTTTTTTCTCTTTTCACCTTGATGGATAGTTTTCTCTTTTCACCTTGATGGATAGTCTTCATTTCTACATTTTTCTCCAGACTTCTCTCTCCTGTCTTTGTGTCTGCCTGTCTTTAATATTTCTTGTAGAGCTGGTCTCTTATTAACAAACTCTCTCTGTGACTCTTTGCCTAAAAATATTTTAAACTGACCCTCATTTTGAAAGGACAGTTTTGCTGGATATAGAATTCTTTGTTTGCAGTTTTTCCTCTTTCAGTATATGAAATATATTATACCACTGCCTTTTTTCCTCCAAGGTTTCTCCTGAGAAATACTCAAAAAGTCTTATTGAGCTTTCCTTAATGTGATGGATTGATTTTCTCTTACTGCTTTCAGAATTCTCTCGTTGTCTTTGACATTTGACAATCTAATTAGTAAGTGTCTTGGAGTAGGTCTATGCCTATCTATTTTGTTTGGGGTACAATGAGCTCCTTGGATCTGTAATTTTATGTCTTCAATATTCCATAAGAGATGGGAAATTTTCAGTGATAATTTCCTCCATTATTCTTTATGCACCCTTTCCCTTCTCTTTGCTTTCTGGGACACCCATAACACATAAATTCTTGTGATCCTTATTACCATTTCATTCCCTGAGACCCTGCTTATATTTTCCATTCTTTCCCTTATCTGTTCTTTTATGCATAGGAACTCAGATGTCTTGTTCTCTACTTCATTAATCCCTTCTTGTCTCTTCAGATCTGCTGTTGTGAGTCTCCATTCTGTTTTTCATCTCTTTTATTGTTGTCATTCATTCCCATAAGTTCTGCCATTTGTTTTTTCAAGCTTTCAAGTTCTTTCTTTATGGCCACCCAATATCTTCTTTAGTTCCTCAATCTCTTTTGCTGTATCTTCATTCAACTCATTAATTTGACTTTTGACTTGATCTGGCATATTTGATTGAACATTTATTAGTTGTTTCAACTCCTCTATCTCAGTTGAAATGTTTGTTTGTTCCTTTTACTGGGCCCTATCTTTGTTTTTTCTACTATGACTTATAATTTTTGTTGCTGTTGTGGCATCTGATTTCATTGATGAGTTTATTCTGGAGGTAGTTTTCACTTTTTTTCTAGGGTTTTCTTGTTAGTTGGCTTTGTTCTCTGTTTTTTTGGGCACTTAGTTCAATGTATTCTAGACCTCTAGCATAGCTTCTATTTAACTGTTCCAAATGTTTCAGCCCTTGTTTTTCTGATTCTTGCCTTGCCTATATGGAACTGCTTTTTGAGGAGGGTCTTCCCAGATATGATAAACTCAAATCTGATTTTCCCAGACAATACAGGTCCAGGTCTCAGGAGGAGGGTGCATTCAGTGTCAAGTTTCCCTAAGGATGAGACCTAGCAGGTTGTCTGACTTTCGTATGGAGTCTCTCAACTCTGTGCTTTACTATCCTGCCCAGTAAGTGGCACTTGTCAGCCTGCAGCTCCCCACCAGTGTAAAGTGCAGTAGAGTCTTTAATTCTTCAGCCTGCCAGGGGTATGACTGAGACAGGCTGGGGTAGAAGGAAAGCTTAAGCTATTTACCATTCCCAGCACCTGAGGTCTGAGCCTTCTGAAGGAGAACCAACACTTGAGCTGGGTCCCATACCCCCATTTTGGGGGGAAGATACATCCTTGTTATTTTGTCTCCTCAGACTTATCTTAACTCTGTTCTTGCCTGGGTCAGTGCTGACAATTGAAAATATCTCAGGCTTTCTCTAATGAACTACTTAGAATACTTTAAACAAGAGAAAAGAGACAAAAAAAATTCTTTTTCAGAGTAGGTCCCCAACACCCAAGGTTTGCCAGTCAAGAGCCAGAGTTAGTACGCAGCTCTATAAAGGAACACAGCCCTTTTCCACTATTCTGTGCTCAGCTGACTCCAGAAGCCTCCATTTTTCCCCCCTTATCAGCCCCATCTCTACTGGGAGACAGAGACCTCAGGGTTACTTTCATGTTTTCTCTGGGTTTATCTATACTCAAAGTTTGTATTCAGCAGTCCAAATTTGTTAGTTAAAGATGCAATTGGAGCTTGGTTGAGCTACCTTCCCTTGCTCCTAGCACAGTCTGATTCTTTTTCACACTGGGAAGTGTCTCCAGAAGCTTGCTATGCCTATGGGGAAGGGGTACTTGCCTTCACTGTTTAGTGGCTTTATTTACAGTTCTATTCTGTGACCTCAGACCTTCCACTTGTTCCTGACTGTTGTAGGATGTATGCCTGGTCATGGATGTCCCCCAAACAGTTGTTCCAGACAGTTCTTGGCTATTTACTAGCTGCTCTAGAGGACTAACTAAATTCCACACCTCCCTACACTGCCATTTTGCCTCTCCTTTCAAAATGTTCTTAGTGTAAACATTTCATAAATTGTATAACATTCCTAGAGAATTGTTGGTGTCCTCACCATCAATGTTCTAGTACTGACCTCTCTCTTATTAGACAACAATATTATTAGTCATAATTTCAGTTATTCTTACTATAATGTTTAATGAATTCTCCACAGATTGTACACTTTTGTAAAACAGCAGTAAGTTAATCACTGCCATTTTTGTCATCTACAGAAGACTTATTCTGATACTTCCCTTAAAACACCTGCAATCAGCTATGGGTCAGGTTGCTTCACAAAAAAGGACTGTTTCAGAGATGCAGGAAAAGAACTATGCCAGCACTCTGGGACACAGGATTCTAATGACATTACTTAAATAGCTGAGACCATACCACTTTGAGACCATAACACTGGCCTGAGTCAAGAATTCAACAGAATTCTAGTGAAGAAGTCAATGGATTCATGGGATTGCTAACACAAGACTGAACAAAACAGGGATTAATAAACTAGGACTGAGAGAATGATAAGGAATGGTTATAGCTTTCTTTGGATTATTGCTGAAGTTTTAATTATACTTTCTAGATTCAAGGAATCCCTTACTCTTTTTCCTAAGCTACTACAATTCATAAAACATTCCTTTTTTTCTCCTTGCCCGACTGCTCTACATTTAGCAAACTCTTATTGAATATTCTTGTTTTTAGGGTAATATAATTTTTCCATAAATTCAATCAGCATATGTCCTCCTTATTAACAGGTATATCCTGTTAATTGGAGACACAGGTTATATAACCAAAGCTTTAAATGAAATGTCATATTTTGAGAACGGTACTCATTCAATCAGACATGATCAGAGACAATTAAGGAACTAAGATTGACTTTATGGAGCCAATGCTTACAGATTTCTCTTGGAAAAACCAGTCAGGGACCTGGGTCCAGAGATCTCAGTCCTTCAGGTCAGTAAAGAAGCTTACTTTCTGGCAGGCATAGGAATCTTATGCTAGTGACCCCAAGACAGAGGCCCCATCCAAATCTATAGGTACTGCAGGTGAAATCTGGTGTTGAATTCTTGGCTTAGTTTCCCAGCCTCGGAAGACTTAAACGTCCAATGAGAGGTTCCTTTGAAAACTACCAGAAAAGCAAACTAAAAAAAAATCCTATACGGCAAAATCACCATTCTTTCTGTACCTATGTAAATGATTCGGTCAAATCTAATGAAATAAGCCTTATTTTATTATCAAGAATAATCATTATTGGGTTATCTTTGATCAAAAGGAGGGTGACTGTAAAGAGAATTTTTGTGTTTCAATGGAAAATTATGGAGCACTCTTGTGGGTTATCAGAATATGTTCTTGTTCATTGCTTGAACTATTTTATGACCCCTTTGTAAACCGCAAATAATTATATGGGTTTTCTTATCAATTGACAGGTAGTGATCTTACATATATGGTCCATCCTAAATGCCAGTCTGGAAGCTAACTGAGAACTCTTTGTACATCAAGCCTCAAACTGACAAAAGGTGGATAATATCCCCCGTTCACTTGATTTTCCGTAATACAGGCTTCCACTTTTTCATGTGCGCTGTCATACCTTCCCTGAGAACAATGACCTGGAGTCAGCAGTCGTAAGGACATCTAAGGTTATGAAACAGAGCTTCACCAACACCTTCACTGCTCTTCCTGCTCCAGGCTGACTCTGACAGCTTAGCATCAGTAGTCCTGCAAAACAGATGAGCTCTAGACACCCTGACTGCTCATGAACAATGCTACTTTCATGTGAGTAAATCTGACACAGTGAAAACCATGCTAAATATTAAAAGACAAAGTTAAGGGGCTCCAAGGTATCAGTCAGGCTCAGATGTTTCAATGGGTAAACACATTTCCTGACCTAGGTTTCTGGTTTAGTGGAAATGGAGAGACTCTATTATGCTTTGGACTTATGCTTTTAATTGTGATTATGCACCTGTCTTTATTTCTTGTACAAATTGTGTATCTGTGATTCTGTTCAAATTCCTTGTCATTTTGAAGACAGATCATTGCTCTTAAGATAGCTAATCAAAATGAAGGTGAGATAGAAATGGGACTATCTTTAGTAGATCAAGAGTAAAATAAGTATAAAATTTAATAGACAACTTGATTTGGAGCATGTCCCACCCTCTAGTCCCCTCAATTAAGCAACCCCATTCCAGGCATCTTAAATGTCATTGAACAGTCACTCAACAAACCTCACTGTAATCAAGAAAGGAAACAAACACAGAAAATGAAAATGAAAAATAGAACAAGAGTGCATATTACCTAAGGACTTGAAGTCTCTTCATGGAAAGAATTAGTGTGTTTCTTGTTGTATGCATGACAATAGAATTATATTAGGTGAAAATATGACTGTTATTGTTTTATGACTGTTATTGTTTTTATTTAGAGATTAAATATGGTTAAAGGAGAGCTGTATGGGTGCAACCTGACAAGGGGTGGACTGTGATGGTTAAGTTTATGTGCCAAGGTTATGATGTCCAGTTGTTTGGTCAAACAAGCACTGGCCTGATTGTTATTGTTTTGATGCGTTGTGGAATAAATCAGCAGTAAGTTGATTACATCTATGGCTGATTACATCTACAATCAACTAAGGAGATTTTCTTCAACAATGAAAGACACCTCATCCAATCAATTGAAGGCCTTAAAAGAAGTGATGATTTCAGCAGTCAGAAGGGAGAATTTCCAATCCTACTTCAGCCAGCCAGCTTCTCCAGGGGAATTCATGGAAAACCTACATCAGCTTCCAGTTTGCAGTCTCCCCCAGGGAATTTGGACTTGCCCATCCCATCATTCATGTAAGCCAATTCTTATAATAAATTTCATAATATCTTTATATATCAGTTCTGTTTCCCTGAAGAAGTCCAACTAATATATCAGCCAATCACAAGATTTCATAATTTATTTCTGCCTTTGCACTGTATAAGGTCCCCCTTTCCACCCCCATGGTGGGGTTCCCTTCTACTTTCTGAATGAATGCTTCCCAATTCATAAAAGCTCAATAAAGTGAGATCCAAAATTATGTGAAAAGGTTTTATTTTAACATCCTTCAGAGCCAGCATCATATTTATTGAGGAAATAAGAAGCTTTTCTGTTAAAATCATATGCAACAAGATGCCCACTATCCAGACTAATATTTCACACTTTAATTAAGTGATTAATTGATGTATTTAGAGAGAGAATCTTCTAGAGGTACAGGGATTGAAAAGAACAAGATAAAATTATCATGGCCTGAAGATGATGTATTGTCTGAAAAATCAAAGGAAAATATTTCAAATTTGAGAATGTTTATTAAAGTAGTTACATAAGCAAACTATAGCCAGTTGGATGATATAATGGAGGAGCAGGCCTCTTGATTGTAACAAAAATGCAAAATTAAACATCCAAGAAGTAGATGAAAACCTAAGAATCCAAAATTTAAAAATAAATCCTTTCCAAAGAAAAATAAGATTGATTCTAGATTTCTTATTTGAAAAACTGAGCCTAGGAAATGATAGGATTACATCCATGGACCATTGTTAAAAGGATTGTAACCCTAAAATTCTATAAAATAATGTTTTCAGGAATTCAAAGAAAATATAACAAAATGGGATATTTTTCCTGTATCTCTTTCAGAATTTAGCAGATTCATTAGACAAAAATAAAAATTAACTTGATTTCATAGCTATAGAGAATATTAAATAATTGTGAGGTGATTGACACATACTTAGGCAGAAATAAAATCTTAACTAATATTTAAAAGTAGGGATTATGGGCGGCTGCCATGGCTCAGCAGGCAGAGCTCCGACCTGCCGTGCTGGAGGTCTGGAGTTCGATCCCTGGTGCCTCCTGCCCATATATATGCAAATTAAAAAAAAATAATAATAAAAAAATAAAATAAAAGTAGGGATTATGGAGACCATATTCTCTGATCAAAATCCAGTAAAATAGAAATAGATGTTGTAATAAAAACCAAAAATTTCTTAACCATTTAGAAAGAAAAAATGCATTATTAATAAGGTCTTAGACTGACAAGGAAATAAAACCAAAAAAACAATGAAAAAATTTATTAAAATAAAAACTTCTGGAAAACAATAAAATATCTAATCAGAGGAATGTTGCTACCTCAATCTCTCAAATACTAAAGAAAAGGATTGAAAATAAAGAATTTACAAATTCTTTTAAAGGAAAAAAATAATCCAGGGGGAAATTAGGAATAGAGAACCAGTAAAGACAAAAGTAAAATTAATTTTAAAAAGAAAATCATAAGGGATAAATAAACTTTGGAAGCCTTAAAACCCTTAAAAGCCTCATTAAGGAAAGGAGAGAGAACGAAAATGTAGAATATTTTAAGTGAGCCTGGATAAATAACCACCAATACTGAAAAAGTAAAAAAGAACTGAAAAAAGATCATGGGAAAATAAATTATAAAGTATTACCATATGTAAGCTTATGATAACACATTTAAAAGCTCAAATCTAGAAGATTTCATAGAAAATATCAATAATAAAAACTTAATTAAGAAAAAATTTATTAGAAAAATTACCTTTGAAATTCTTAGAAGAACAATTGAAGATTCACAATTAAAGATAATAAAAACACAGATTGGATGGAGTCAAATATGATGGAACGCTCCCCCAATTTATCTAATAACACCATTTTTACCTCCATTCTGAGTAAGCTATTTAAAGAATGACACCAAAGTATAGACCAATCTCATTCAATGATGTAGGCACAACAGTTCTAAATAAACACCCACAAAGCAATACTCAGTATGGTAATAGAAATATATATATACACTATGTTCATTAATATTTATATGAAGGAATTCAAGGATCTTTAATATCAGAAAATTCTCTCAACCTAACCCATTATATCACTCATTCAAGGGAGGAAAAAAAATCATATGATAATTATTAATACATGCTAAAAGTAATTTGAGACTCTCAGAGGGTATTCCAAATAAATATTGTTAGTAAAATAGTCAGAGGAGGTAACTACTTAAATATCAAAGCGACTGCCCAAAGGATCAATAATTGTAATAAATGGTGAAACACTAAAGCTATTCCTATTACAATCAAGAAAAAGGTACAAATAATTCAGCAATATTTTAGAGTTATTAGCAAATACAATAAAGCAGAAAAACAAAATAATCATTAGAAATATTATATTCCAAAATAGATACCAGAATACATGAAATGTTGAAATATGATATAACAGATATTTCAATTTGATGGGCTAGAGATAATTTATGTGTGAAATGACAATGATAAACTGTCTTCTATCTGAATGTAAGCCCAATTTACATAGGTCAAAATTTAAGTAAATAAGTAAAATATATAAGAAAAAATAGGACACATCACAGAAGAGCATGATAAGGAACTTGCTACCTCTCTGGTAGCAAGAAAATCTAAATTAGAGTAATAAAGTTCTATCACTTTATGTACTTCATACTGGGAAAATTAAATCAAGTGATAACACCTGCTGCTCACAGTGACACAGTATTCTCATACCTTGCTGATGGAAGCATGAACTAACAGCTGTTTTGAAAAATAAACAGATCTTGCTACTAAGTAATGTGACTCCTGGGACTGTATTCCAAATAAAGTAAAGCACAAATATATAACTACTTCTTTACAAGCATGTTTATTGCAACATTTTCTATAAAATAAATGGAAACAAATGACTGCTCATTGATAGGATAATGGTTGGATAGATGTTGCTTTGTCTGTGGTATGTTATACCATTGCATATCTACCATGTGTGTTATTACACAACCTTTCAAAGAAAGGGGTAATTTCTATGTTAAATGAGAAGAGTGTAAAGCTGAGCAATGGAAAAATATTATCTTATTTTTATAATACAAATGACAAAGATGTATAATTATAAGTATATGTACATATGAAAATATCTACCATCTACCTCTCATACACCTATAATTCACACTATTTCTCTGTATTTCATTTTAGAAGCACACAGAAAGTATGAAAAAGAGGATTTTAAAAGTGGTTACTTAGACTCCTGTAGGCTTAGTATATGTTATCGTTTGAAAGCTGCTAGAATATAAAATACCAGAAACAGAACAGCTTTTAAAAAGGCTAATTTATTAGGTCGCAAGTTTACAGTGCTAAGGCCGTAAAAATGTCCAAATTAAGGCACCAACAAGAGATTACCTTCACTCAAGAAAGGCCGATGAAGTTTGGGGGTTCCCTCTCAGCTTGGAGGGCACATGCCAATTCCACCGGCTTCTTCTCCCCGCTTCTTGTTTCATGAAGCAACAAAAGGGGTGTTTTCCTTCTTCATCTCCAAAGGACACTTGGTTTTGGTGCTTTCACGTTTTTTCCAAAATGATTCCCTCTTTTTTTCTTTTTTTTTAATTTGCATATGGGCAGGAGGCACCAGGGATCGAACTCCAGACCTCCAGCACTGCAGGTCGGAGCTCTGCCTGCTGAGCCACGGCAGCCACCCATGATTCCCTCTTAAAGGCCCCCAGTAAGCATTCCCACCTTGAATGGAACCCATCTAATCAAAAATTTCCACCCACAATTGGGTGGATCCTATCTCCATTGGAAGAGTCAAAAATGTCCCACCCAGCAATAGGAATGAGGATTAAAGAACTTGGCTTTTCTGGGGTACATAATAGCTTCAAACTGGCACAATATATGAAATACAACAGAGAGGGTGAAGGGAGGTTAAAAAAAGACTGCATGAGAGACATCATGCTTAAGAAGACACGTAAAAGAGAATCACTGAAATGTTATTGGTGATAGCCTTAGGGTGGTGAATACTCAATTAAGTTTTACTTTCTTCTTCTTGTCTTTAAATACTTTTGACTTTTTATATTCTATGTAGATTCTTCTCTTTCATGGAAAATTATAGTTCTTTTGTTTATGGGGAGGAAAAAGGTAGAATAAGGCTTATCAAACCAGCTCAGCACATTAGCCCAAGTTACCTATCATCACCTCCTGCCTGAAGCGCTGTAATAGCCACCTAGCAAGTCTCGTCCTCCATTCTGGACACACTCCCATCCAATCTCCTAACCTACAGCTTCACTCATCTTTCAAAAAGAATCACCACTGCAGTGGCTTTCCCTTCTGCTAAGAATAAAGATCCCAATCACTCAATGACCAATGTATCTTGCATATACCGACCCTCAGCTACCTCTCTAGTCTCAGTTCATGATGCTCCCTGGTCCCGCTGTCAACATTTCAGATACCTGGTCCTGTCGCTTTGATGCACTTTACTGCCTTCTGCATCAATATTTCTTCCTAGGCTCTTTCTCTCTTTCCTTGAAACATTCTCTAACCCTTTTCTCTATCCTGAACCCAGCAACTTCCGTTCAAACTTCAGATCTCAGCTCAAATAAGGCTTCTCTGTGTTTTTTTTTTTCAAACCTGCAATTTTTGTAGTCTATAATCCCCAGCTGGAATGTTATTTGGTTAACATTGCCAGTTTTAGTCCCAGCAAGTGTAAGTTCTTTGAAGTCAGAGTTGCACCAGGTAATTGGCCCAGCACTCTTCAGAAATAGGAGCTCAGTACATATTTGCTGTAAATAAGTTTATGTTCTATCTAAATGTGGCATACAATCTGTTCTAGTTTGCTAGCTGCCGGAATGCAACACACCAGAGACGGATTGGCTTTTAATAAAAGGGGATTTATTTTGTTGGTTCTTCAGAGGAAAGGCAGCTAACTTTCCACTGAGGTTCTTTCTTACGTGGAAGGCACAGGATGGTCTCTGCTGGTCTTCTCTCCAGGCCCCTGGGTTCCAACAGCTTTCCCTGGG
>PVIY010061411.1:0-11254 GCA_004026745.1 Myrmecophaga tridactyla | reverse complement strand
ATTTTGGCTGTTTCCATCTCCTTGCAATTGTAAATAATGCTGCTATAAACATTGGTGTGCAAATGTCCGTTTGTGTCTTTGCCCTTAAGTCCTCTGAGTAGATACCTAGCAATGGTATTGCTGGGTCATATGGCAATTCTATATTCAGCTTTTTGAGGAACCGCCAAACTGCCTTCCACAGTGGTTGCACCATTTGACACCCCCACCAACAGTGAATAAGTGTACCTCTTTCTCCACATCCTCTCCAGCACTTGTCACTTTCTGTTTTGTTGATAATGGCCATTCTGGTGGGTGTGAAATGATATCTCATTGTGGTTTTGATTTGCATTTCTCTAATGGCCAGGGACATTGAACATCTCTTCATGTGCCTTTTGGCCATTTGTATTTCGTCTTGATACTTTAACTTTTGAAAGAATAATTTATGTGTGTTTTTATATGCATCATTATATTTTATTTAGTGCTTCAGTTATACTTCATGAGTCATTGTGTGCTTTTTATGCCAAGTGTTTTAGTTTATAAAAGCTGCTGGAATGCAATATACTGAAATGGAATGGCTTTTAAAAAGGGGAATTTATTAAGTTGCAAGTTTACAGTTCTAAGGCCATGAAAATGACCAAACTAAGGCATCCAGGGAAACATACCTTGGACTCAAGAAAGGCCAATGGGTCCAGAACACCTCTGTCAGCTGAAAAGGCACATGACTGGCATCTTCTATCTTTCTATCCTAGGTTTTTCATTTCATTTCATAAGGAGTCCCCAGGGGTGCTCTCCTGCATCTCCAAAGATCTCTGGCTATGTGGCTCTCTCCATCTAAAGCTTTTTCTAAAATGGTTTCCTCTTAAAGGACTCTAGTAAGCTACCCCATCTTGAATGGATGGAGACACATCTCTATGGAAACATTCTAATCAAAAGTTACCACCTTTATTAGCTGGGGTTCTATAAAGAAACAAATCAGCAGGAGATATCTGTAGATATAAAATCTATAAAAGTGTCTCACATAACAGTGGGAATGTAGAACCAGTTACAAGCTGGTAACTCTGATGAAGTTCCTCAACAAACTCTCAGGAGAGGCTGGTTGGACAACCATAGAAATGGATGGGTCCAAAATCGTAGGGCAGGCTGTGAAACTGGCAACTCCGATAGAGGGTCTGGACGAACTCCACAGGAGAGGCTCACTGGCTGAAGCAGGAAGAGTAACTGTCTCTCTGAATCCTCCTTAAAAGCCTTCTGGTGATCAGATTAAGCATCACTCATTGCAGAAGATACTCCCCTTAGCTGATTACAAACACAATTAGCTGTGGATGCAGTCAACATAACCATGATTTACGTTCATGAAATGTCCTCACAGCAACAGACAGGCCAGTGCTTGCCTGACCAGACAAATGGGCACCACCACCTGGCCAAGCTGACACATGAAACTGACCATGACACCACCCAAAATTGGGTAGGTCATATCTCCATGGAAACAATAAAAAATATCTCATCCAGCAATACTGAATGATGATTAAAGAACTTGGTTTTTCTGCAGTACATAATAGCTTCAAATCAGCACACCAAGGCATGATTTTCATCACATCATCACAAAAGAACTGTAATGTAAGTGATGCAGGTAATAAGTAGTACTGTCCTCATTTTATAGGAAAATTATGCTCAGGGATGTTAAAGGACTCATCAACCCTCACTCACCACTGACGGCCTGCCTCTCCATCTGCATGCCCAGCCGCTGCCCCGCAGAAATGCTTCGATTACCCACAGTCATTCGCCAGATAAGGCCAGTGTCCAGGGTATTGGCTCCTCATCTCACTGGGGCTTATGCCAAAGATGTAAAATTCGGAGCAGATGCCCGAGCCTTAATGCTTCAAGGTGTAGACCTTTTAGCCGATGCTGTAGCCATTACTATGGGGCCAAAGGGAAGAACAGTGATTATTGAACAGCATTGGGGAAGTCCCAAAGTAACAAAAGATGGTGTGACCTTTGTAAAGTCAATTGACTTGAAGGATAAATATAAAAATATTGATGCTAAACTTGTTCAAGATGTTGCCAGTAACACAAATAAAGAGGCTGGGGATGGTATCACCACTGCTAATGTACTGGCATCCTCTATTGCCAAGGAAGGCTTTGGGAAGATTAGCAAAGGTGCTAATCCAGTGGAAATCAGGAGAGGTGTGATGTTAGCTGTTGATGCTGTAATAGCTGAACTCAAAAAGCAGTCAAAACCTGTGACAACCCCTGAAGAAATTGCTCAGGTTGCCACGATTTCTGCAAACGGAGACAAGGAAATTGGTAAAATCATTTCTGATGCAATGAAAAAGGTTGGGAGAAAGGGTGTCATCACAATAAAGGATGGAAAAACATTGAATGATGAATTAGAAATTATAGAAGGTATGAAGTTTGATCGGGGTTATATTTCTCCATACTTTATTAATACATCAAAAGGTCAGAAATGTGAATTCCAGGATGCCTATGTCCTGTTGAGTGAAAAGAAAATTTCTAGTGTCCAATCTATTGTACCTGCTCTTGAAACTGCCAATGCTCACTATAGCCTTTGGTCATAATTGCTGAAGATGTTGATGGAGAAGCTCTAAGTACTCTGGTTTTGAATAGGCTGAAAGTTGGTCTTCAGGTTGTAGCAGTCAAAGCTCCAGGTTGTGGTAGTAATAGAAAGAACCAGCTCAAAGACATGGCTATTGCTACTGGTGGTGCAGTATTTGGAGAAGAGGGGTTGACCCTAAACCTTGAAGATGTTCAGCCTCATGATTTGGGAAAAGTTGGAGAGGTCACAGTGACCAAAGATGATGCCATGCTCTTGAAAGGAAAAGGTGACAAGACTCAAATTGAAAAACATATTCAAGAAATCATTGAGCAGTTAGATGTCACAACTAGTGAATATGAAAAGGAAATACTAAATGAACATCTAGCAAAACTTTCAGATGGAGTAGCTGTGCTCAAGGTTGGTAGAACAAGTGATGTGGAAGTGAATGAAAAGAAAGAGAGAGTTACAGATGCACTCAATGCTACATGAGCTGCTGTTGAAAGAAGGCATTGTTCTGGGAGGTAGTTGTGCTCTTCTTCGATGCATTCCAGCCTTGGACTCACTAACTCCAAATAATGAAGATCAGAAAATTGGTATAGAAATTATTAAAAGAACACTCAAAATTCCTGCGATGACCATTGCTAAGAATGCAGGTGTTGAAGGTTCATTGATAGTTGAGAAAATCATGCAAAGTTCCTCAGAAGTTGGCTATGATGCTATGCTTGGAGATTTTGTGAATATGGTAGAAAAAGGAATTATTGATCCAACTAAGGTTGTAAGAACTGCTTTATTGGATGCTGCTGGGGTGGACTCTCTGTTAACTACAGCAGAACTTGTAGTCACAGAAATTCCTAAAGAAGAGGACCCTGCAATGGGTAGAATGGGTGGAATGGGAAGTGGCATGTTCTAATTCCTAGAATAGTGCTTTACTATGATTAATGAACTGTGATGGGAAGCTCAAAGCAGTGTTTCTCACCAATAATTTAGTCATTTGAAGAAAATGACAGAAGAACAGGCTGGCTGATGTAAGAAAATCACTATAACCATCAGTTACTGGTTTCAGTTGACAATACATAATGGTTTATTGCAGTCATTGTCCATGCCTACAGGTAATTTATTTTGTATTTTTTGAATAAAAAGACATTCGTACATTCCTGATACCTGATACAGAAGCCATGTACCTGTGTACTGCTTTCAACTTAAATCACTGAGGCATTTTTACTGATTGTGTTAAAATCAGGATTTTAGTGTTTGCCATCACTAGATGAGAAGTTAAGCAGCAGCCTTTCTGAGGTGAGTAAGAATAATTGTGTATAAAGTAGAAAAATATCCAATTATGTGACAAACCTTTGTGTAATAAAAAGATTGTTTAAAGTTAAAAAAAAAGGACTTATCAAAATCACAAAGCAGATACAAAGTTCCTCTGTCTCCCTGAGCACTGCCGCTAGAGTAGTAGTGATTCTCAGAGTCTCACTTTAAAAGGTAAATGGCAGAATAGAAAATCTCAAAATGGAAAATTCAGCTTAAAAGTGTTACTACAAATAATACTATTACCATATAGCATAAAAAGCCTTTATATTTTTATATTTTCCATTTTCAGCATTATTTGAGGGACTGATTATTATGTGTATATAGTAATACCCCAAATCTTTCATACTTCTTGAAGAAGCCAGAAAGTTTCAGCCCCAATTTAAAACAAACTATAATTAATACCATGAAATGCCATCAGCACACTAAGTACAGCACTTTACAAGGAGAAATTTAGATAGAGATTAACTGAAGTATACAACTGTTCTAGCATTTATAGTTCTTACAGATATTCTGGCTTGAAAACAATGAGAAGGACAACAAAGATGGCCACAAATTAAACTGAAAATTAGGGATTGAACAATAAAAACAGCAGAGCAAAATATTTCTGTTAAAAACAAAATCAAAATTAGGGACACAAAAAATTAGCAACTTTAAAAAATAATCAAATTTCACACTACCCAACACCCACAGCCCATTCCCCAAAGCTGGGGCTTGTGAAGAAAAACAAAAGGAAGTATGTTAAAAAAGGAAAAGGGGACAAAAGCTAGATATTTTCTACAGTTCATGGTGTAATGGACTGTGGAAAAATTAGGAAGGCATGTTAGTTTGCTAGCTGCTGGAATGCAATATACCAGAACTGGAACGGCTTTTACAAAAGGGGAATTTAATAAGTTACAAGTTTAGAGTTCTGACAAAGTGGAAGTGTCCAAATTAATGCACCAACAAGAGGTTGCCTTCACTCAAGAAAGGCTGATACTGTCTGAAACACCTCTGTCAGCTGGGTAGTCTGGTCCCTTGCTCCTAGGCTCCATTTCTTTTAGCCACTGTTCCTGTGTGGCTTCCTCACTTTACTTCTCCAGGGCTGGCTTTAGGCCTGGCTTTCATCTCTGGGCTTCCCTTGGCTCTCTCCAGGTTCTGGCTTGCTTAACATCTCATGGCAACGTCTGCTGAGCTCCAAACATCTCCAGACATCCGTGTCTGTTCTTTAAGTGTCTGCATCTATGCCAACTCTGCTGTGAAGTTTCTGTTGGCTCTGAGGCTCCTGTCGTTTCTGTCAGCTCTCTCTCTATTGGCTCTGTTGTTCCTGTCATTTCTGACTCTCTCCAAAATGTTTCCCCCTTTAAAGGATTCCAGTAAACAAATCAAGACCCACAAGACCCTTCTAACCAAAAGTTAATAACCACAATTGGGTGTCACATCTCCATGGAGATAATCTAATCAAAAGATTCTAAATGACAGTATTGAATCAAGATTCAAAGAAATGGTTGCTCCCACAATATTGGATCAGGATTAAAACATGGCTTCTCCAGGGTACACAATATTCTCAACTGGCAGAGAGGGTTAGTTGAGAGAAAGCATGGAAGTTGATGACAGAATGTTTGAGCTGGAGGAAAACTTAAAAGATCATATGAGTAGTCCAACCTCCTCATTAGAGAGATGGAGACACTGAGTGCCAGAGAGAATTAAGGGATTTGCCTCAAGTCCCAAAACTAGTTAGTGATTGTCAGAGTAAAGCCCAAGTGTGCTGACTCCCTGGCTTGTGGTGCTTCCATTACTCCATGCTGTAGTTGTAGTGAATGAGACGGATAATTCAGAACACCAGTATTTTAATGATTGAAAACTCTCCTCTTGCTTTCCTTGACACTCAACCTCTTATACATTATATATTTTTTAATCTGCTTTAAAATGTTCAGTTTCCTTCTACTATGATGGCACCTCTGACCTCAATGGTGTGTGATCTATTAATGCTTACTTCACAGAATTGTTTTCCAGCTCCATTACTGGATGTTCCCATAGCTACATCCCTGAGCTAGGAACAGCCACAATCTTCCTCTGAGTAGATTTGTGTGTTCCAGGCACACAGCTGGCCCTATTACACCATCTTCCCAAATACCAGGTAGCTCATACTTTTGAGGAAAATAAACATGTTTTAATGAGGTCAGTCACACAAGGGCACATCTTCACTGTTTTTAAGAAATCCTACACAGGAAATGCTTCTAAAGTGTTATTGAAGAAGGTGAATTTCTAATAAAAACAAAGTAAATCCACTTGCTTGGCCAGGCCAGGAAATGTTTGTAAAGGACTTCATGAGTGAATCAGCTAATCCCTGGCCAGGCAAATCTGTATTATAATAATACTGGTAACAATAACAGCAGCTAATAGTTAGCCAGCACGTACTGTGTACCAGGTAGTTTCATGCATATCTTTTTAACCATCACAATAATTGTCCATGGTAGGTATTATTACCCCATTTTATAACTTGGGCTCAGATAGATTAATTAACTTGCCCCAGTCCGATCACTAAAAAAGTTGCATAATAGCAACTTGAACCTAAGACAGGGTCATTCCAGTCTATATTTATTTACTCCTAAATCATTTCTAATGCCCTAATGCATTTTTCCTTTCTCCCACCAGAACACAGCTTTGCTTAACAACTTTTCCACCAGCTTCTCACTGAGAACTCTGATCTGTGCACCTCATCATTTTAACCAGGGGTTATGTTCTCACTCACAGGCTAACTCTCCTGAGGAGAGATGAGTCAATATAAATGTACATGACTCAGCATATAATTTGGCAATCACTGTTCTTTGGCTTTGGCCTTGTCCTAGGAATTTTGGCCAGGAGTGGAGTAGTATAAAAACAAAGAAGTGATAGCCAAGGGCCTTGTAAACCCAGGGATCCACAACCCCAACTCCTTCCCACACTAAATGTGTAATGTGCTCAATAAAGTTTCTTTGCACTCCAGCTTCAGCCAAATGGAATTCAAATATTCCATCCTCACCAATTCATTCCACTTTAGATTGATGTACATGGTTGATATGATCTCGTACAGCCTGGATCTACCTGCCTAGCATATTGGCTAGAACCCAGGACGCATTCAGTAACTATTGCTTTCAAAGAATTAATGTACTAGTGAACATTTGCTCTTACCTCTGCTAACATTAAATATAATAGCTGACATTTATTGTTCATGTCAGGCTCTATGCTAAACTCTTCACATGCATAACGACCCTATAGGAAGATAAAAATTCAATTTTACATTTGATACTGAGGCTCAGAAGGTATAAGTAACTTGCTCAAGGTCACACAGTTAGTGAACTGCCATTCTGGAACTCAAAACCAGATCTAACTTCAGACACAATTTTCTTAACCACTACACTCTACAAGCTCCCTTCTATCTTTACAAATGATAATCGTTGTTGCTACCGTGCATTTAGTACTTACTGTGTGCCAGGTAGAGTACTAAGTATTTTACATTACTATATTCATTTAATACCCCAAACAACTAATTTATACTCATTAACTTAGTAGGTATTATTTCCTCCAGTTTATATCACTGCGTGACCTTGAGTAAAGTACCTGCGAGGCCATAAACCAGAGAAGCCATAAATTCTCAGATAAGGCAAACACCCCCCCACCCCGCCTCCCTTCTCCATCCCAGGTGGGTGCATCTTACAATGCACAGTCCTAGGCACTACAGCTATCTGTACTAGAACCACTCCTGATGGGTATCAGTAACTTCAAAAACACGTTTTTGATCTTGTACATCTCAACTTAACTCTGTGCCTTCCTTGTTCTTGAGCCATGTAACCTTTTATTACCCCCTGGATGATGCTGAGAGCTACTCTGAACATCCTGCAGCTGCCCAGGACCAGTTTCCCTGTCTGTAGGTTTCCCTAATAAGCTGTTATTATTTTGCTATATGGAGTGGCCTGCTTCAATTTTTTATCTTAAGTGCCCACTGAACTTTGGCGGAATCTATTCTGTAGATTCACGGCCAGACAGTACTCAACCTCTGAAACACAGTTTTTCACCTATAAAACTGGGATAATTTTGCAGGGTTTCTGTCACAGTTATAGCTACTAATGTAGATCATATAATACAAGGCAGTACTTTTTTTTTAGCATTGCCCTACCCCCTACATGGGACATGACATCCAGGGGTGAAAGTCTCCCTGGCAACATGGGAGATGATTCCCAGGGATGAATCCAGACCTGACACTGTGGGCTCAACAACTCCATCCTGACCAAAAGGGGGAAAAGAAGTGTAATTAACAAAGTATCAGTGGCAGAGAGAGTTCAAATAGAGTGGAGAGGCTACTCTGGAGGTTGCTCTTAATGCAAGCTTCATGTAGACCTTGCTACCTATCATAACCTGCCAACCCCTAACCAGGACCATTCCAGCCAATCCTAAAGAACACTTAGGGCAATATATAAGATTCCACAAGGGTTCCATGCACTAGAGTAACCTTCCAGAAACCTACAACCTCCAGATGGGTCCCTGGTCCAGATAAGTCCTGAAACCTAGCCCAGCCTCTCCAGAACATCAGATAGTTCCATCTCCCTATCCCATATTAGTGACAGACCCTTCCAATATCAAAACTTTAGAATTGCCATAGCCCAAACACCCCTAAAGAGAGGGATGGAAAGATCAAAGGTGATGGTGGAGTTATACACAGAAGATAGGCCTTAACAAATGAATATGAATGCTGAATCATTAAATTGATATCTCTTTTAGTCTCCAGAATTTTAGAGTTGCTAGAAGTAAAAACCTGAAATTGTGAAACTGTAACCCATATCAAAGTCTGAAATATGTTCAACAACTAATTGTGGTGCTGTGCTTTGAAATTTATACATTTTGTATATATGTTATTTTTCACAAAAAAAGAAAAAGTTGGTTGTGATGATAAAAACATATTTAAGCCCTCTAGCCTCTTATACTCTGAAGCAGGTAGAAGGAAAAATTTGAGAGGACCATAATAGTCCATGACAAAACTCTCTCCTGTAACCACTTGTTGAAGAGTGCTTTGAAAACTATTGCTTTTTATTTCTTTGCTTTGAATATATGTTATACTATACAATTAAAAAAGTTAAAAATGAAATACAAGGCAGTACTTTTATTCCCTGCAAATTCCTTTTTTATTTAACAATATATTTCAGGTAGCTTCTATTTTGTATATATAGTGATGCTTCATTGTTTTATTCTTTTTTTTAATTTGCAGATTTTATCGAAATATATTCGCATACCAATGTCTCACAGCCAGTCAGTATCTTTCGTAAAAAGATCATACACAGGTCAGTTACCAAAAGAAAGGAAAAAGGAGGTGTCCCAAATGGGCACAGCCTAGGAAGGCAAGATGTGTGTGGTCAGGGTACCTCCACGGGCTGGTTTGCACAGCTCAGATGTGTACATGAGTATAATCTTCCTGGTCAAAAGCCAGGACAATGGCTTAAGAGGGTTGTGTCTTTTTTTAAACTGAGGAATAAGATGCATACAACAAAGAGCCCCGATTAAACTGTATGCTAAATTATGTTTTTAACTTATAGATACATGTCTGTAGCTCTACCCAGATAAAGATATGGAACATCTCCAGCACCCCATTCCACTACCCTCTACCCAGAATTGGTTTATAATCAACAAAGAAACATTTAAAATCAAAACTGAAAACCCAAAGCAATTAAGGAGCTGCCAAAGCTGGGCAACCAAATGGCGGAATTTGGAGGAAGGTAAGTGTTAAGAATAAGGCAAACCGGAACTGTGTCTTCACTGTTTTAAGTATAGAGTGCTTCTGTGCATTCACATACGTTCGGCTCTCAAACCTCACAACGACTGTGATGGAAAGACTTAAACCTCTTTTGCACATAAGGAAACAAACTTGTCCACGATTTCCGAGGAGAATACCCCACCCAAAGCACGCGAGAGAAGGAACCGGGCCCTTGAATTTGCACAGCAGATTCAGACACGTGGCAACGGGAAAGGGGAGGGCCTGGAATCCGGTTACCTGGCAGCGCCGCGCCCGCCTGCCCATTGGCCTGCGCTCCCTAGCCACCGCCTTAAAGGCGCTCGCCGGCTGTCCTTGAACAGAGGTGCTTAACCCCGCTGCGCACACTTTTAATTTACCCCAGGCTGCGACCCTCTTCGGACTGGCCCCCCAGGCCGAACAGTGTGGAGATCCTTCGGACCCCGAACCGCAAGCACCTTAGGAGGGACCGGTCTGCTTGCTTGATTCCCCTAAATTCTCGTCTGAGCTCTTTACGCATACAAGGGAAAAGTAAGTAGCAGATGCCTAGAGGGTATAATTATGTTAATTGTCAGTGAGGATTAGAATGCAATAATCCTAGAATTCGGAAAGCGATTGCACAAAACAAAGCGCCTCTTGGCATGGTAGACAGTGCCACCAAAGTTAGCCGCCAACATTTGAGGCCAGAAAGGGTAGATCGAAGTTATGAGCCACAAATCCCGGCGTGTCCATGACAGTGGAATAGAGCCAGGACAGGAGAACGACTACTTTTCAATATCTAAAAAAGTGTGCTGTAGGGCGTGCAGTGCTGTTGACCAGGCCCCAAGAAAGCAGGAAGAAGCACCCCGAAAAGTAGAAGAAAAGGGCAAAAATTGCTGAGCTCCACAGAGCTAGCTTTGGCAATCTGTGTGCGCTTGTGGTTGCAGGCAGACCAGCTCCAACACACCTGTCACCTGATGTGGTGCCTGGAGCGGCTCCGCCAGGGTCCCGAGTGCCTCCTACCGCGCAGAGATGGGGTGCTTCGAGGTCGCGCCCGCCGAAACGCCGCCGTTGTCCCCACTGCGTATGCCAACGTGCTCACCCCCGACCGCATCCCCGACTTCTGCATCCCACCGCGTCTCGCGCCTGGTCCGGCCTCCGCCATGATCCGGAGCTCCTGGGTCGAAGAGGTGGGGGCAGACCAGGGCGCCGGCCGCACCGACTGGGACCCACGTTCTCAGGCCGCGCTCTCGTTGCCGCACCTGCCCCGCGTGCGCACCGCCTACGGCTTCTGCGCGCTGCTCGAGAGCCCGCACACCCGCCGCAAGGAGTCACTCTTCCTCGGGGACCCCGGCGTCGCCGCGCTCCTGCGGCCGCTAGCCGCCGGGCAGGTGTCCAGCCTACGAGCCCACACCTACCACCGCGGTGGCGGCGAAGGAGGCGTTCCCTGCGCGCCCCAGGGCTGCACGCGAGTCCGGGGCGGAGCTTTCAACGCCACCCCCGCGGTCTCCGGCGGTCCCCGCCCACCCCGGGACGCCCTCACCTCGCGGCCCCGCCGCCGCCGTCTCCTGCGCGCCACCGACCGGCTGCTGGGCCGCGCGCTGAGAACCCGGAGGCGTCGCGACCCGGCCGGCTCCCGCTCTGTCTCCGGCGGGGACGGGGACGCAGAGCGCGGCGCCTGCTCGGGACCG
>PVIY010061410.1:0-11166 GCA_004026745.1 Myrmecophaga tridactyla | reverse complement strand
TTTTTAACCTCTTTCTACTGTCATTTTTTCATAACTTTATCATTTTCTTTATCATCTTTATCTTATATTTATTTATCCATCACTGGACTGTAAACTCACCAGGGAAGAACTGTTCTTTCTTCTTTATAGCTCTTAATATTGTGCATGTAGTTGATGCTGCATATGTGTTTGCAGAATAGATGACCCTCTAGGCCCATATATCAAACTTTCCTTATTAGCTCTTACAGATGCTTTTGGCATACTTTTAAGGTGCTGAGCAGATTACTTCCTGTTAACATTTAAAAACCTCACATTCTGAAACTCATTCATTTTTTCCCTAATATTTTTTATTAGCTACAAACAAGGTCTAAGTTACTTAACTTCTCAGAACAACTGTTTCCTCATAAGTATAATAGGATTAACAATTGTATGAACTTTATAATATTGTTCTGTATTTTAAATGAGATTATGTAAATGTAAAGTTTTAACAAAGATCCTGGTACAGACTGAAAGCTCAATAAATATTAGCCATCATCATAATCAACATTTGTGCTTGTGTGTTATTTTTATTTTGCAGGATGACATGTCCAGCCCAATAATTGATCTTCTTTCTTTCTTGTAGCCCTACCCTGAATAGGCCTGAACTAGATTCTACCCTTAAAACCTTCACATATCTGAAAGTAGTTCAGTTGTTGGTTTTGAGACTTTCATGGGCTAAACATTCTCTGTTAATTACCTTTGAGTACCTAGCCCACTGCCTAGTACATTGTAGGTACTCAATAAATATTTGTTAATTAGATGTTGACTGTAACATAGATTCTCTATTTTTTTTTAATCTTGGGTACTCATATTTTTTAACACTTACCTTTAAGCATTTGGTTCCTCAAAATTTTGTACTTGAGTGTGATGGTGTCAGTACCAGATTTTCTCTGGCTTTCTGTGAGCTCAAGGCACAGGACACAATGCACCACTGTGCACTCACCTATTAGTGCCTGATTTGTTTCTACCTCACTTTGGGCAGAAATCCATTACTTCATGTTAGTATTTGCCAGGTCTCTGAAATAGAATATTATTCATCCACTGGGGAATGGGTGGGAGTGAGAAGCTACCTCTAGAAGAAAACATTGTTCATAAATCCCAGTAGAAATGTTTGACCTGGAGAGAGAAATTCTGAAAACCAAATATTCCCATACTCAGGCAAATGTGCTCACAAATCCAATTTTTTTTTCCTTAGAATAATTATGTACACCATTGTCACATTGTTCATATTATGAAGCTAACAGTTAATCTAACCTCTTTGATGACTTAACTGCAAATGAAGACTTTAAGGTCTTTTTTTTTCTCCTGAAGAGAAAATGATTTTGTCTGTCTTTTGAAGCTCTGCAAATGTATGTTCATTTAGTAGCAAATCTAATGGTCTAGGTATTAGAAGCCATCAAATATTTGAAAGGAATAAGAATCCTTTTTGTTCCATGACTCTGTAGCATTTATCTAGACCCTGTAGGATGTTTATCATCATGATGTTGCAACAATCACTGTATTTACTGGGCAGTGACTGGTGATATGTGTGCTAGTCTTTTTTTCCTACCAAAGGTGATATGTTGACAGGCTGGGGTTTTGTTTTCTTTTGCTTGTTTATTAAACACATGATAAAGTCAAGAAGTGCATTACCAGAATATACTGTATTGATCATCTGCATCTTTTCTTCCCCTAAGTTTTGCTTTGTTTGGAAGAGAGGGTCCTAAGATCACTATTGTTAGCATGAGTTGGGTTTATAAATGTCATGGTGAAGAAATGTCCCAATGACATCTATTTTAAAACTGATCTTATGGATTATCAGCCAGACTGGTTGTATGTTTTCCATTATCATTTAATCAGTAATGCTTCTGAAAGTTTTGTGTATTCACATTAGACCATCTCTTAATGATTGTGTTAACTTACAAGGTCAGGCAGTATTTTTCTTAAGTCTTTATCTTGGAGAATGCTGACTGAATGTTAATGAGCATAGCAAATTGTTTACTTTAATAACCAGTTCTATAATAGTTTGTTATATTTCTATCTATCTGTGTAGTTGGTTTTCTTCAGAGGAAGATTTTCTACTTTTCAGGGGGTTTGTTGTTTTTAGGGCTGGAAATTTTTTTCTTGCATTTTCCTTTTCCCTGAAAATCAATGCAGGTGAGGGAGGGTAAGGAATGCTGCTTTTAATTAGTACATTAGGTATAGTACGGTGGCCAGGAGGGTTGTTGTTTGTTTATGGCTCTTGCTTAATATTGTCCATTAGCTCTCTTGCCAAAGAGCTTTAATTTTTAACTGTAAAACACAATTAAACTGTAAAACACATGACTCAAATGAGTACTTTTTATTTTTTGAGAAAGTTAGATGTACAATTGGGCATGTTGCCTGGCATTAGAATGATTAAGTTAAACACCTGATATTTTATTTATCCAAGGCATTTTTTAAAAATGAACAATGCATTGACAACATGGGTCCCATCAACTAGATGGGGAAGTGAAAAAGCAGAGGTGGTTTCTCTTCTTTTTGGCTTTTATTTTTAAATCTTAAATGTTACATGATAGTCTACAGGTATGCCTGGAAGTGAGCAGGTGAAGAACCACCTGAAAAATGTTACCAAAAAACCCACAAAAACCTCCTGTGTTAGATAAAATGTCTGTATTACTGTTGTTTGCAAAGACAGCTGAAGAAGGTAGCAAGGAGATGCTGTATCAGCCATTGCAGCCTTAGAACAGAGTTGGAGTATTTTAGGACTTTAAAATTGTTCCTCTGCAGTTTATTTTACTTTTGTTTAATCAGATAAACAAAAAGGCTTTTTCCCCTCACCACTTGAGGGTGGATACTTGATGGATCTATTGAGAGTTAATTCCTCCCTTTGTTCTGATCTCCCTAGAAAAACACAGAATTCAAAGGAAGGCATTTTTTATTGCTTTAAGAGACAGGGAAGTTTGTGAAAATTTAAATATGAGTTCCCAGTTCACTCATGTAGTAACAGTCTAATCATGCTGATTAACATTGGGGAGACCTTATGGTCCTTGGCTATTGATTGTCACAACATTTAAAATAATAAAATGTATTTTTAAGATAATAAATGAACACAATCTCTTTATTAAAAATTGGTAGAGTGCAGCAAACTTCTTTGCATATATATTTTGAATCCCTTCCCATGTATTATTTATGTCCTTTTAGGACTAGATTTGACTGTGTTTAACAGGAAAAAATATGACTTAATGAAGTAGAAGTATAGAACACAGAGAGAAAAAGTTTGATACCATTGCAGAGGTCCCACTATGTTATCAAAATATAGCCCCTGTTAAAAAAGAAAAAAAAAAAGGGTGGCTGCCGTGGCTCAGCAGGCAGAGCTCCGACCTGCCGTGCTGGAGGTCTGGAGTTCAATCCCTGGTGGCTCCTGCCCATATGCAAATTTAAAAAAATAAATAAATAAAAATATATATCCCCTGCCATTGTCAGTGTGTAGCATCAATCTCAGTACCCCACATGGCTGTTCCAGTGTCATGCCTGCCCTGCTCAATAGAATTTTCTGCCATGATGTTGATGTTCTATATCTGTGCTACCCAAAATAGTAGAGGCTTATGAGGGCTTACGGGGTTCTCGTGACAAAGGAACTGAATTCTGCTAAACTTTAAAAAATTATAAATTAATTAGCCAAAAGTGCATATTGGATACCATATTGGACGACACAACTCTATCATTTCATCTGTATTCCAGGAGGCAGGATGGGAGAAGTGGTGAGATACACTGAACAAACTCCTTTTTAAGGAAATTTTCCAAAAATTCCACACAGCATTCTGCTTTCATTTTATGGGAATTAAGTTAGCTGCATGGCCAACTTCAATTGTGAGGGATGTTTGAAATGACAATCTTTTTTTCTGTGAAGAACTAGGTTCAGCTGAAAATCATGGTTCAATCCTTCTCCTGAGGAGGAAGTGGAAAATGGATATTAGGATCAGAAATAGACCATGGTGTTTTGGTGCTTTTTTTATATATCCAGTTTGCCTCGTGTCAGGTCTCAGAAAAAGAACTCTGTAGTTAAAAGGGACTTTGGATGCAGGGGGTCCTTGAATTATTTTGCAGACCCAGATGTGGCAGCAAGATAAATAATCACAAGGCTTACAGCTAAGAGATGTTTGAGAACCACAGACATTTTGGTACTGCACCCATGAGAATCCCTGATTAATAACCTGATTAATAACTTGATTAATAATCAAGTCATAAGTTAACAAGCCCCCATCCAATCAAGGGATGACATGCCACATAATGGGCACCCTTCCTTCCTAATGTAATTTCCTTTTAAAAATGCAGCTCCCAGAATAAGGAGCCAGAGTAATTTTCTTTCCTTTCACCGGCAGGTTTCACTGGCTCCCACCTGCCTTCTCCCACCTGCTTTCCTCCCTGATTTATCACCCCAATATGCCTCTTAATCTTTGACTCACTGTCCTGCATGGATTCCTTAATGACTCTGACCTAACATGATGGTGCCAAAACCCAGGACTGGAGGTCAAACTGAGGCTTAGCTTTCCCACCCCTCAGGGCAATGGGAAGAGATTCCCAGTCACTCCATTCTTCAAAACAGCATGATCATTCAGAGTCCACTGGCTCAGACCACCTTGATGAGATGCTGGTTCACTTCCATTGCCTAGGGAAGTGATGCCTTTATGCCCACATTACCTCCTCGAGAGTCTTGTTCTGGATCCAGAGGACACCCGGTGTTCAGGAAACACCCTTGCTGCCTCAGGGAGGTGGCAACATAAAAATCTGAACTCAGTCAACACTCCCCCATGCTCAGGGAGTGTGATTCTCTGGGAGCCTTTTTTCCCCATGCAGCAGTCAAAAGTAGTTCAGGGGATGCCTTAAAAGAAAGAGTGTATGCACTTTCCTGGTCTCTGATGACAAACTAAGGATGTCTGCTTTATTGTTGCAAAGGATTATGGATCTGGTTGTTAGTCTCATTTGGGCTTTGCCTGGTGTCCATAAGGCACCTTGGCTTACGCCAGTGCAAGACTCCAGCCAGACTCAGTGTGACAAGGTCCCCTCATGGGTGTTCAGGGAATATTCCAGCCCACCTCAGCAGGGCATCCTACCCCTTTGGCCTGCTCCAGTGTGGTGCCCCTTCTCACTTTTTACACAGTGTCCTGGCCTCCTGACTGTAAGCCTTCCTTTCCTCACATAATCATGGGTAGCACCCAATCAATTTACAATGGCTCTAAATCTACTCCCCTCAGATGTATAATCCATAATCTCAGTAAAATTCAATTAGAAGGGGAAATAAAAACAAACAAACTTATTTTTCTCTGCAATACAGTTTGGTCACAATATCCTTTAGAACAACAAAAATGTTGACTGCAAGATGACACTCCTGATTAGCAAACCCTCACCAAACATGATAATTTTAATGAGCACAAGCGCAAGATGGTCTGACACTCCCTAGTCTCAGGCTTTCTGAAATCTCAGGTCTTGATTTTTTCTGTGCCATCCTAACACTTCACCTCCTTCATAAAAAAAAATCTTCTAGGCTTTCTGCCCCTCAACAGACTTCCTTCACACTGAGTCCCCTTCTCAACAGTCCTTTCTCTTTGAAAAATTAATCAATTGCAGTATATTTTCTGGAACCTGATAGTCAATGTACATTTTTTTTACATGGGCAGTCACCAGGAATTGAAACTGGGTCTCTGGCATGGCAAGCAAGAACTCTGCCCACTGAGCCACTGTGGCCTGCCCTTAATGTACTTTTAAAATTATTTCTATTTTCAGATATTATGAAAATAGAATTTTTTTCAATCTCTAATAAAACAAATTTTATTATAAATTTTAAATTAAATAAATGCAATTTTATTTTGCTTCAGTGTGTTCTCCTTAAATATATATAAGCTTACTTATAAATAAAGCTAGTATTATAAATACATTTTAAAGTTCCTCTTAAAATAGTCTAACTAAGTAGGCTATGTTATATGAACTGAGCAATGCACCTGATAATGATAACACTTATATAAAGTATAATAAAATTTAAAATATGTTAATGCTTCAAATATTCTATTTAAGAAATCTATTATGTTTGGTAAAAATATAAATGGATTTTTTATAACTTTAATTACCTGAATTTCAGAGATTCTGGTCATTTGTTACCTCAGTATGTGAAACAATTTGAATTTGTAATGGATTATTAACATTGATCAGAACATTTCTCTTAATAAATGCTGTCATAAAGAGAAAAAAATGTAATTCTTGGCTTAACAGAGTTTACAATCTAGCTAAAATATACTTGTACTAGGGCATAGTGTAAAACAGTCATAATGAAAGACTAAAAATGTTGAAAGAATTTAAAAAGCAGAGAGATAAAGAATGACCTAAGAAGTCCTCATAAAGATGACACATGTAAGACCATTAAATAAGAAAGTAGCATTTAAACAAATAGAGCTTTAAACTTGTTTTTAGAAATTGTAACTGAATTTTGTAAATTAACACATTCCTGGCATTGTTTAGCAGTTGGGAATATTGTTTAAAAAAGATCTGAGAATTTTTTTCTGGATATAAATCCCTTAAATATATCAAAAGCTAATTATATTTCAAACTTGGGGCCTTCCTGATCTTTGAAGGTAATGCTAAATTGGACTGAGAAATTTTAACTATATTATAAAGTAATCATTTATGTTTTCTGAATATAGATGCCTGACTATGTTCTAAAACCCAAGCATAAATTTCCTTCCTTCTTCTGTTATTTTATAGTATTTCTATCTCTTCTCCCTTTCATGAATATTGTTATTGGAAGGAAGTATGTTTATATTAACATTACCCTTTATTTCAGAAAACAAGTTTTCTCACTGTTAAGGAAAAATTGTTACAAATAATTTGTCTTTCACTTTGTATAAATAAAATGCTAAAATAACTTAACTGAGTGCATAAAAAGTGTTTGGGAAGTATTACAATGGTTAAAAGGGATTTCTATCTTGTTGCTTTCTAAATTTGAATAAATAAAATACTTCATATATTTGAAAATTGTATAAATTCCTAAAAATTTCACAATATTCTCACTGTCAATAGTATATACTTATACTAATCCTCATGATTATGGTTTAGTTATTCTAAACAGGCTACAGGTCATCGAAACAGACAAATTGTCAGTTGCACAGCCTTGCTCTAATATTTCTCTAAAAGTGTATTGCTCAAATTTTTTTCTTTTTTCTTTTTTTTTTTGGACAGGCACCAGGAATTAAACCTGGGTCTCCAGCATGGTAGGTGAGAACTTCACCTGCTGAGCCACTGTGGCCCACCCTATGTGCTCAATTTTAAAAGAAAAGCAAACAAATATATATATATATATTATTTTTTATCTTTTAAGTAACATAACTCTGTTAAATGAGTAAAAGTATAACAGAACAAAACATCTGCTCTGGCTCCTTAATATAAAACAAATATTTAATGTTTTATTTCTGAAAGAAACTTCATTTAAAAGTGCTTATAAAAATTAAAGCTCAGATTGTAAGCATTAACTACTATCAATAATTTCTAAGGTGTTTTTACTCTTTGTATAGCCCAGTAGTTCCCCAGAATTTTAAGTGTCTGTGTGACACCTAAAACTCAAGTTTAATTCTACAGCTCTGAAGGTTAGCAAAGGTCCACACAGCAATGTTCAAAAAACTAAAAGAGATCAAGCTTCCATTAAAGATGTGATGAAACTGCTCTGGTTAAAACCAAGATAAATCAATGTACAATGTAAATAATAATATTGTCTGTGTTTTAAAGCTTTAACTTTTGTGTGAGTTAAAAGGAAAATGCTTATTTTGTCCAAAATTTGCGCTATCTAATTTAATTTGTCTAGTAAGTTAAACAACTTGATTCAGTTTTATTTAATGTGGAATATGGAATATGGAAGAAAATCTTACTGTTTTATGCAAGTTAATGTCTTTTGCACTGCATTTCAGAGTATTCTGGGAAGAAAATATAAAAGTTTCTGCAGAGTCCCTTGAGGGACTGGGAAGATCAAACCATTAATAATTCCCCAAACATCCAAGCTTAACATTTTTCTTAAGAAAGAGGGGCGAGGGTGGGCCACGGTGGCTCAGCAGGCAAGAATGCTTGCCTGCTATGCCAGAGGACCCGGGTTCAATTCCTGGTGTCTGCCATGTAAAAATTTAAAAAAATAATAAAAGAAAAGAAAGAGGGGCACCCTATTTAATAAGCCAAGGCCTCAATTTTGAGATTTGCCTTTATGAAGAATCAATATCACATAGATGGTATTTAAAGTCACCTGGCCTGGATGAGATTGCCTATGGTGAGAAAATAGTAAGAGAAGAGGGCTGTCTTTGACAGTCTCAAAAATATTGTGGTCAGATAGGAAAATATTTTTCAGGAAAGACCTGGACAAAGGGCTAGGAAGAAAACAAAGAGAACATGATTTAAAGGAGGCCAATTTAGAACAATTTCAGAAAAAGTGAATGACAATTTGGTTGGAATGTGGCTGCAAAGTTTGTAAGAAAGATAGATTTAGATATGGCAAACTGAGGGTTGTTTTCACCTTGATAGAAGAAATTCTAGTGGGGTAATGCAAATGCATGATAGATTGCAGTATTTACAGAGTGTATGGGGACTGGAATCAAGATGATGAGCATTTACAGCTCTGTGAGGAGTTTTGATATAAGGTTGGCCTATGATTGTTTTTTTTAATTTTCTTTAATTGTGCTCTATTTGTTTTGGTTTGAGTAAAAGGATCTGCTAGGAATTAGAATATTTGCCATGAATAGATGCTGAAGCTCCCTTTAGAAAGTTTGCTCATGTTGGGTAACACAGAAGCTGACTCTGAGACAAGGATTGAAGTGCAAATAATTTACTTGGGAGGCAAAGGACATACTGATAGAGGAGAGAGGAAGTGAGACAAAGAAAGAAGGCTGCCAATAAAGACTATATTATTAGGCCAATTATCACTGTGAGCAATGGAAGTTTAATCTTATTAGGAAACTTTGGGAGCAGAATAGATGTTTCAGAGTTAGCCTACCTGAGGGGCAAGGGAGCTGTGGTGTTTATACACCAAATCCCATCAGCCATTGTTGAGAGCTGTTTCTAGAGGTGTAAATTGTACAGCATCTCCAGTCTTCCACATGGATGGACAAAATGGCTTTAATACCACAGGAAATCCGTAGGGAAAGTCAAACAGTTCTGTAAGTTGGAAGTTGGACCAGTATGTATTGAAGTGGTAAGGGCTAGGAGATATGGGTGAGATACTGGCATCACAAACCACATCACATGTATGTTTATAATTTCTTCATAAGTCATAGCTTGATAAATTGTACAAAAGTGATATAATAAGATTATAAATCAGAAATAACAGACACATTGAAACAATGAAATTTGGACTAGTCTTAGGTGTGTGTACATTGGTTATCTCTGTAAAAACTGTAAGATTCCTGAGGGCAGCTGTTACTGGGTAAGTGGCTGCATAACTTCCATGATGATGTTGAGTCACTTGTACATTATGTATCAATTTATTTATTGTCTGCTCTCCTTTATTACCACAAAAAGCATTCTACTACATTTTCTCAATTTTAATGTCTGTTACAAAACATCATAAAATGAGTTAGGAGAAAAGAATATTTGGTCAAACATTCTTGAAATTATTGTTTTTATTTTTTTTCAAGTTATTATACTCATCAGATGTGGATATGGGAATGCTGTTATTGGATTGTGTAAAGGAAAAATTGTGATTTTAGATTAGACTCAAGGTTGGTCTTTTGTCCTTGCTTTTCTTGCTGATAATTCCCTATATCCTGTGTTTTCTATTGTTATTGCCCCTACAAGTCACTCATTCCTCAATATTTCTTCTTAATAAAGAGTCTGTGTTTTTGATCTTTCATAGGGTATATTACATCTTGTTTTACAGGTATTTGTACCTGAATTATTTGGGGGAAAATTGATTGGATCAAAAAATGTTTCTAATGAAATCAATGCCATATGTATGCATTTTAGAAAACTGAAATAGTCTGGTAAATCAAAATAAGGAAATAAAAATCATCTTTCATCCTAACACTTAAAGCTAACCATTGACAATATTTTATGATGGACTCTTTGCGTACAATCCCTAAAATTTTGGTGTTTCTTCCCTTTTAGAGTTTCATATCTAGGTTAGGAATCATTAGTTTGTTTAACTGCTAGCTAACTTTTCAGAGTCTAATTTTCCTTATCTTCAGAAAAGGAATGGACTATACCCATGTCATAATATTGTGTGATGATTTTAAAACATGGACCCAAATTCTTTGATATTTCTGCTGTTGAGAGATGGAAATTCTATGTCCTTTCCCCTTGAATTTGGACCTTGTGTCTGTTTGACAAATAGAATATAGTAGAAGTGTGGCTGGTCCAATTTTCTGGTCCCAGGTTTGTAAAATGTGTTCTATCTCTTTGGGAGACTGGTTCTTAGAACTATGGCATGAGGAAGCCCATGAAGTCCATGAAGAGGCTTACTAGAGATACCCATGTGGAGAGGCTCCAAGTTTCCTGACCCTTGGTGCTAGCTGAATTCCCAACTAACACCAGATTGCCAGACTGTGTGTGAAACATCTTGGGA
Source organism: Myrmecophaga tridactyla (assembly GCA_004026745.1). Classification (NCBI taxonomy): domain Eukaryota; kingdom Metazoa; phylum Chordata; class Mammalia; order Pilosa; family Myrmecophagidae; genus Myrmecophaga; species Myrmecophaga tridactyla. The sequence continues at coordinate 599 of PVIY010061410.1, read as the reverse complement.
ATCAATCCTCCAGCCCCCAATTGTCTGAAAGTAGATGATACTGCATGGAGGAGAGATGAGCCTTCTTTTGCAAGCACTACCCAAATTGCAGATTTGTGAAGTAAATTAAAAAGAAGTGTTGGATAGGCACTATATTTTAGGATACTTTGTTATGCAGTGATTGATAACAAGCAAAGCTGTGAAGACTAAGTTAACAATTGTAAAAACGCCTAGCAAAACTTTACATTAAATCAAAGCTTGGAACATCAACAACAATAATTATAGCATTAAATCATTTGACCTACTTTTCAAGCATGATTGTTACAGATTGTTACATCCATTTTCATGTTTCTAGGACTGATTTTTATCCTGCAATCTCACTTAGAGTAGAGAATCTCTTCACAAAAGGTTTTTATCAGGGCTATTTTGGTGCAAATGAGAGAATCCCAACTCAAATTTACTTAAACAACAACAAAAGGATTTTATTGTTCCATGTAACTGAGAAGCCTGATGATTGTTCCAGCTTTAAGTGAGACTGAAACCAGGTAGATTAACGTCATCAGAAGTAAGTTTCTCTCTAACTGGCAGAGCTGTTATCCTTTGTGTTGGCTTCCTTCTTT
>PVIY010061409.1:0-11255 GCA_004026745.1 Myrmecophaga tridactyla | reverse complement strand
GTAAATTATTTTGCCATTGTGCTCAATGAAATTATTAAGTTTGGTCAGGGTTTCCTAATTTAAAGTGCCATCTTGTGGCCAATGCTTTTGTTGGTCTAAAGGTTATTGTGGCCAAATTGAATTGCAAAGCAAAGTAAGTTTCCATGATTTTAATTCCCCTTTTAGTTTGAGTTTATTTAGATTATGGAGAAAACATCCAAGAGGAGTAGACTCTGGGGGAAGAGCAGTTTTACAGCCACAGAAGTGGATTGATTGTTTCCCTTGGTTGCCGGGTTTAGGTGCCTTGCTAAAGTGGACTGTGGTGTTCTCTGAAGAGTGCTCTGAGGCAGGCTGCGGTGTCCCCTAGACCCCAGGCAAAATTAAGTGGAACTAATGACCCATATCCTTGATATTTCATGACAACAAAGCAGGTATCCACAGTTTGTTGTGGGAGATCAGGAGAGTGTGTGCAGTCTTTCACTCAAGACATCTCTAAAGTCACTTTGACTGCTGCATGGGCAAATGATGCTCCCTGAGTGCCACACTCCCATGCGTGAGAGAGTTTTGACTGAGCTCAGATTTTCATGCCATCACCTCTCTGAAATGGGCTGTGTTCCCTGAACTCTGGTTCCCCTGGGAACCAAACAAAACTCTCAAGGGGAGAATGTGGGCAGAAAGCATCACTTTCTTGCACCAAATTAGTTGTCAAAGTTTGAAAGCTGTGGCTGTGAGCCAGCATGATGTCTAGATGGCTTGAGCTGATGAACTCAAGCCATAAATCTCATGGAAACTTGAATGACTGTGCCAGTTTAGAGGAATGGAATGACTGGGAGGCTGTTTCCATAACCAGAGGGGCCAGAAAGCTAAACCTCAGTTTGACCTCTGTCCAGGGTTTTGGCACCAGATGTTAGGCATGGAGTTGTTAAGGGTTTCACATGAGACAGCAAGCCAAAGCCTAACAGATTTATTGGGGAAGAGAAAGTGAGAAGAAGCAGAAAGGAGCCACTGACACAAAGGTCTGTGGAAGTTAGAAAAATTGCTCCAACTCCCACTTTGGGGGACCACTTTTTAAAGAAAAAATTGTACCAACAAGACTATAGTAACAAAGGGGCTTGTTGACTTAGGATATGATAGTTTGCTGGGGTACTGATGCATTATCCTCCTTTGATGTGCAGCTGCATGCATCAGGCAGGGTAGCAAAATGGTAGAGGAAGATGTTATCAGCAGAGACAGATTATGAAAATATTTCTAGTTATCTGGGATGATTTTATTTGCCATCCAGAAGATACAATACTAGTTAGTATGGCAATTGTTTCATACCTAGGTCCATGGACCTGCCAAAGGCATTGAGGAGGGGGCTGAGGGGACTACACATGTCATGGTTAGGTTCATGTGTCAACTTGGCCAAGTGGTGGTACCTGTTTGTCTGGTTGAGCAAGTGTTGGCCTGTCTGTTGTGATGAGGACATTTCATAGAATTAAATCATGGTCATGTCAGCTAAACCACAGCTGCTTACATATGTAATCAGCCAAAGGGCAGTGTATTCTGCAATGAATAATGTTTAATCTGATCACTGAAAGCCTTATAAAGAGGATTCAGAAGAGACAGACTCTTCCCATCTCTGCTGGTGAGCCTCTCCTATGGAGCTCATCCGGGTCCTCCATTGGAATGGTCAGCTTCACAGCATGCCTGTGGATGTTGGACTCTGCATTCCTGCTGTCATGTGAGAAACTTTTATAAATTCTATACTTGCAAAAGTTCCCTGTTGATTTTGCTTCTTTAGAAAAAGCTAACTAATACATCTTGGTACCAGGAATGGGGTCTTAAGAAACAGAATCTTAAAAACGCATTTTTATTAATGGTTTTATACTCTGACTGGACTCAAAGACAATAAGGACTCTGATTCCCATAATCAGAATAACACTCCCAATCCATGGAATGAGTTGGCAAAAGAGATAGTCAAAATATCACCATTTGATTCTCCTAATGCTTCACTTGTACGAAGCCAGACTCTAGAGGATAATGTTTTTTGACATATTTATGAAGTTTTGTGGAAATAAGAGGTATAGAGATGTTGGCTGGTTGTTGTTAGATACACTGGCTACAGTAAGGAGTAAAAAGGATGAGTTTAAGGCTTCAAACAAGAAGCTTAAGCACTGTCTGACAGATGTTGACATTTCTGAGTATCCTGAAGGAAAATCTTATTTCCTGTAGCCATAGACTTGAGACCTCTGAAAATCAGACTCAGAATCTTATTGTTAGAGTAGCGACTTTACAATGTAAACTGAAATCTCAATCTTGCAAGGTGTCTGCCATTAAAATGAGGGCATTGATCTAAAAGGAGTGGGATCCTGAAAAATGGGATGTGACATAAGGATTGATAATGATGTTGGTGGTGAGATTGAAACCCTAGGTCATGCTGAGTCTTCTCTAGATAACCCTGTAATAGTTTGCCCTGAGGACATAACTTCCCCACCTCGAGACTGCCTTGAGGAGTTGGCCATGCAACCCCCTCCTGAAGGGATTAGCCCTAGAGTGATTAATCCTGTTTCACCAGGTGAAACTGCAAATGAAGGCCCTGAAGCAAATGGCTTGGAAGATATATCTAATTCTTTTCATGACCCACCCCCACCACCCCTCATTACTTCCAGACCTATACTAAACTAAAGTCCTAATAGGCCCCTAAAGGTGAGGTACACATTATCACACATGAGGAGGTATGCTATACTCTGAAAGAACTGTGTGAATTTTCCAATTTATATAGACAGAAATCAGGAGAATATGTGTGGCAATGGATTTTAAGGGTGTTGGATAATGGTGGGAGGAATATAAGGCTGGATCATGCTGAACTTATTGATATGGGTCCACTAAGCAGAGATTCTACATTCAATGATATAACTTGTGGCCTAGGTAGAGGTATTAATGGTTTGTTTGGATGGTTGGTTGAAACATGGAACAAAAGGTGTCCAACATTAACTGAGGTTGAAATGCCAGAACTGCACTGGTATAATGTACATGAGGGGATCCAGAGGCTTAGGGAAATTGGAATGTTAGAGTGGATTTATCATGCAAATCCTGCTCTTACACCCCAGGAGTGTCTGGAGGATGCACTTTTCATCAGAACAGTGAGAAATAAATTTGTGAGACTAGCACCATCATCCCTGAAAAGCTCTGTGCTTGCACTTCTCTGTAGGTCAGATATTACTGTAGGAACTGCTGGCACTGAGCTGGAATCCTTAAACACAATGGGAATGACAGGATCCCAAGTTGGCAGAAGCCAGGTGGCAGCACTTAATCACCAAAGACAGGGTAGACATGGCTGTTATAATAGGCAGCAAACTCAAAGCCGGAGTCAAAATTACATGACTTGCAGAGATTTGTGGCATTGGCTAGTAAATCATGGGGTACCTAGAAATACAATAGAAGGGCAGTCTACTAAATTTTTATTCAAGCTGTAAAACATGAGTTCTAGGTCAAGTGAACAGAAGTCTAACCTGAATTACAAAAACACAGAGTCATGGCCCCTTAATCAATTTCCAGATTTGAAACAGTTTGCAGACCCAGAGCCCCTTGAATGAAGGGGATGCCATGTCACTTTGGGGGAGAACCCTATTATACTGCCACAAATTTATACTGTTAATCTTCCTCCAAGCCTTCCTCAAGGAGACCAACAGCCTTTTGCCAGAGTAACTGTGCATTGGGGAAAAGGAAATGATCAGATATTTGGGGATTATTGGACACTGGTTCAGAAGTGACATTAATTCCAGGGGACCCAAAACATCACTCTTGTCCACCAGTCAGAGTGGGGGCTTATGGAGGCCAGGTGATCAATGGAGTTTTAGCTCACGTCCATCTCACACTGGGTCCAGTGGGCTCCCAGACCCATTCTGTAGTTATTTCCCCAGTTCCGGAATGTATAATTGGTATAGACATACTGAGCAGCTGGAAGAATCCCCACATTGGCTTTCTAACTCATGCAGCAAGGCCTATGATAGTGGGAAAGTCCAAGTGGAAGCCACTAGAACTGCCCCTAATGAACAAAATAGTAAATCAGAAGCAATACTGGATTCCTGGAAGGATTGCAGAGATTAGTGATACTCTTAAGGACTTGAAGGATGCAGGAGTGGTGATTCCCACCACATCCCCATTCAACTCTCCAATTTGGCCTGTGCAGAAAACAGGTGGGTCTTGGAGGATAAAAGTGGATTATTGTAAGCTCAACCAGGTGGTAACTCCAATTGCAGCTGCTGTTCCAGATGTGGTATCACTGTTTGAGCAAATCAATACATCCCCTGGTAGCTGGTATGCAGCTATTGATCTGGCAAATGCTTTTTTCTCAATAGCTGTTAGTAAGACACACAAGAAACAGTTTGCTTTCAGCTGGCAAGGTCAGCAATATACTTTCACTGTCCTACCTCAGAGGTATATCAACTCTCCAGCCCTACGTCATAATCTTGTCTGCAGGGACCTTGATCATTTCTCCCTCCAACAAGGCATCACACTGGTCCATTATATTGATGATATCATGTTGATTGGACCCAGTGAGCAAGAAGTAGCAACTACTCTACACTTACTGGTAAGGCATTTGCATGTCAGAGGATGGGAGATAAATCCAACAAAAATACAGGGGCCTTCCACCTCAGTGAAATTTCTAGGCATCCAGTGTTGTGGGGCATGTAGAGATATCCCTTCTAAGGTGAAGGATAAGTTGCTTCATCTGGCCCCTCCTATAACAAAAAGGAAACACAGTGCCTCGTTTGTCTTTTTGGATTCTGGCCACAACATATTCTTCACTTGGGTGTGCTACTCCAGCCCATTTATCAAGTGACCAGAAAAGCTGCTAATTTTGAGTGGAGACCTGAACAAGAGGAGGCTCTGCAACAGGCCCAGACTGCTGTACAAGCTGCTCTGCCACTTGGGCCATATGATCCAGCAGATCCAGTGGTGCTAGAAGTGTCAGTGGCAAATAGAGATGCTTTCTGGAGCCTTTGGCAGTCCCTTATAGGAGAATCACAACACAGACCCTTAGGATTTTGGAGCAAAGCCTTACCATCTGCTGCAGATAACTACTCCCCTTTTGAGAAACAGCTTTTGGCCTGCTACTGGGCTTTAGTAGAGACTGAATGCTTAACCATGGGCCACCAAGTTACCATGAGACCCGAGTTGTCTATCATGAGCTGGGTGTTGTCTGGCCCACCAAACCATAAGGTTGGGCATGTGCAGCAGCACTCTATTGTAAAATGGAAATAGTATATATGAGATAGGGCCAGAACACATCCTGAAGGCACAAGTAAGTTACATGAAGAAGTAGCACAAATGCCCATGGTTTCCACTCCTGCCACATTGCCTGCTCTTTCCCATACCAGAGCTGTAGCCCCTTGGAGAGTTTCTTAGATTGAATGGACTGAGGAAGAGAAAACTTGGGCCTGGTTTACAGATGGTTCAACACGATATGCAGGTACTAGCAGAAAGTGGACAGCTAACAGCATTACATCCCTTTTCTGGGGTGTCCTTGAAGGACAGTGGTGAGGGGAAATCCTCCCAGTGGGCAGAACTTCGAGCAGTGCACCTGGTTGTTCATTTTTCTTGGATGAAAAACTGGCCAGAAGTGCATTTGTATACTGATGCATTGGCTGTTGCTAATGGTTTGGCTGGATGGTCAGGGACTTGGAAAGACCATAATTGAAAATTGGTGACAAAGAGGTCTGGGGAAGAAGTATGTAGATAGATCTTTCTGAGTTGGCTAAAACATGAACATATTTGTGTCCCATGTGAATGCACACCAGAGGGTGACTTCAGCATAGGAAGGTTTTAATAATCAAGTGGAAAGATTACCTGTTCTGTGGATCCCAGTCAGCTTCTTTCCCCAGCAACTCTTGTAATTGCCCAATGGGCTCATGAACAAAGTGGTCATGGTGGTAGGGATGGAGGTTATGCACGGGCTCAGAAAATTAGACTTCCACTCACCAAGGCTGACTTGGCTACAGCCACAGCTGAGTGCCCAGTCTGTCAGCAGTATAGACCCACACTCAGCCCCTGATATGGCACCATTCCCCAAGGTGACCAGCCAGCTACATGGTGGCAGGTTGATTACATTGGACCACTCCCTTCATGGAAGGGGCAGTGATTTGTTCTAACTGGAATAGACACATACTCTGAATATGGGTTTGCTTTCCTTGTACACAATGCTTCTGCCAAAACTACCACTCATGGGCTTACAGAATGCCTTATCCATCATCACAGTATTCCATGTAGCATTGCTTCTAATCAAGGAACACACTTCACAGCAAATGAAGTGTGGGAATGGGCACATGCTCACAGAATTCTCTGGTCTTACCATGTTCCCCATCATCCAGAAGCAGCTGGATTGATAGGACAGTGGAATGGCCTTTTGAAAACTCTATTACAGTGCCAACTACGTGGCAATACCTTGAAAGGCTAGGGCAATGTTCTCCAGGAAACTGTATATGCTCTGAATCAGCATCCACTGTATGGTGCTGTTTCTCCCATAGCAAAGATCCATGATTCAGGAACCAAGGGGTGGAAATGGGCATGGTAACACTCACCATTACCCCTAATGATCCATTAGGAAAATTTTTGCTTTCTGTCATTGCAAACCTGAGCTCTGCTGGTCTACAGGTTTTTTTTTTAATCATGGGCAGGCACTGTGAATCGAACCTGGGTCCTTTGGCATGGCAGGCAAGCATTATTTGGTCTACAGGTTTTAATTCCAAAATAGGGAGTGGTTCCTCCAAGAGAAGCAACAGTGATTCCATTGAACTGGAAGTTAAAACTGCCACCTGGTTACTTTGGGCTACTTATGCAAGTGGATCAACAAACCATGAAGGGGATTACATTATTGTCCGAGGTGACTGACTGAGAGTTACAGGGAGAAGTAGGACTTCAACTACACAATGGGGTTAAAGAAGAGTTTTCTTGGAATATAGGAGATCCCCTAGGGTGTCTTTTTATACTACCATGCCCTGTGATTAAAATCAATGGAAAACTGCAGCAACCCAATCCAGGCAGGACTACCAATGGCTCTGAAACTTCAGGAATGCACAGTTGGATCACCCCACCAGACAAAGAACCATGGCCAGCTGACATGCATGCTGAGGGTAAAGGGAATATGGAATGGGTATTTGAAGAAGGTAGTGATAAATATGAACTTCGACCACGTGATCACTTACAGAAATGAGGACTGTAATGCAGTTTTGTTCATGTTATACTATTTAAGTTGTAAGACATCAAGTTTAAGAATTAATAATACCCAAGGATTTGCACCCTGTTCTGGAAAGATTTAATGTGTTTACACTTATATGCAGGACAGTTGAGTGTTATCAGGTGAAATAAAAAATGTGTTTTATTGTTTTTTTATTTAGAAATTTGATATGATTTAAGGAGGTATGTATAGCTTCCAAGTTGACAAGGGGTAGACTGTCATGGTTAGGTTCATGTGTCAACTTGGCCAAGTGGTGGCACCTGTTTGTCTGGTTTGGCAAGTTCTGGCCTGTCTGTTGTGATGAGGACATTTCATAGAATTAAATCATGATCATGTCAGCTACATCCACAGCTGATTACATTTGTAATCAGCCAAAGGGCAGTGCATTCTGCAATGAGTAATGCTTAATCTGATCACTGGAAGCCTTTTAAAGAGGATTCAGAAGAGACAGGCTCTTCCCATCTTGGCTGGTGAGCCTATTCTTTGGAGTTCTTCCAGACCCTCCATTGGAATCATCAGCCTCACAGCCTGCCCTGAACATGTTGGACTCTGCATTTCTGCTGTCACATGAGAAACTTTTATAAATTCTGTATTTGTGAATGTTCCCTGTTGATTCTGTTTCTTTCAAGAGCCCTAACTAATACCATGCATCAGGAGTTCATTTTGCTCTTAGAATTCTTTTTCTTAAATCCAACACCAATCAATATGAATTTAACTCTTCTGTTGGTTGGGCAACATTTTTGATATCAGAAATACCGAAAGAACAGGGAAAATATGGAAGCAAAATTACTACTTTTATAGTAAATTTCAAATGTATTATGCAATTACCATAACTACAATAACAGAATGAAGAAAATATTAAGAAGTTATTATTTTTGCCAAAAGGAAAACTACAGCTATCATCACTGTTTCATAATGTGACAATTTTTTGTTCCATTTGTTTTTCTCTATTTTTCTGTCCTGGAAAGTATTATCCCTTCCAGTACTCTGTCAGGTGATGTCTCCATCATATGTTTCTACCATATTGAATATGTTATCACGCACTTTCCTTTTTGGCCTCTGTGGCTTACTGCTCCCCTGGATCTGCCATAGCCCATGGAAATGAAGAACAGAACTTCACCCCCAGTCTTTATCCTTCTGGGGCTTCTGGAGAGGAGAGCAGGGATGCAGGCATTGTCTTTACAGTTATCTTTGCTATTTTCTTGATGGTTGTAACTGATAATATGTTCATGATATTTTTTATTCAGGTAGACTCCCACCTTCACATCCTCATGTGGTTCCTGCTCAGCCAGCAATTATGGATACCATTTTCATTTGCATCACTCTCCCAAATTTCCTTGTTGGCATGGTATCTGAAGAGAAGAAAATTTCCTTTGTGGCCTGTGGCATCCAGATACTCCCACACTTGACCATGATTTGCTCAGAGTTCCTTCTCTTGGGCTACATGGCCTATGACCATTATGTGGCACTCTGTAATCTTCTTAAGTATCCAGTCCCGATGAATTATAAGGTGTTGTTTGTTATCAGTGCTTGGTTTGGTGGATCTCTTGATGGCTTTCTGCTCATCCCTATCATATGAATATCCCCAAATTTGGCTCCTGCAACACCAACTATTTTTTCTGAGTGATCTGTGCAGTTCTCAGACTGGCTGGTGCAGATACATCCTTGTGTGAAACTCTGATATACATCTGCTGTGTATTCATGTTGCTCATTTCTATATCTATCATCTCCATCTCCTACTCTCTCATCTTATTAACTATTGACCACATGCACTCTTCTGAAGGTCAGACAAAGGCCTTTGCCATGTATTCCTTTGACTTGACTGTAGTCAGCATTTTCTATGGAGCTGCCTTCTACACTTATTTTCTGCCCACTCATGCCACACCCTTGAGTAGGACAGGGTAGTGTCAACCTTGATTACAATATTCCCACAGATGCTGAAACCTCTCATCTATAGCCTCAAAAACAAGGAATCATGGGTGCATTGAAAAGATATTTACACCATCCTCACCTGATGAGAAATTGCTAAGTGATGCTTAGAGGTCTTCCATCCAAGTGATAGAGAGGTCTTCCATCATGAATATTTTCCCGAAGAAGCTCTCATGTATGTTCTATTCCTTCATGTAATATTTGATCATCTATCAAAGATTACTAATTATTGGAAACTAAGAAGGTTCAGAGTAATAATTATTAGAAATTAAGATTCTTGTTCCTTAAGGGGGAGAAGATATTTCATTAGCTATGCAGATATTTTTGGCAATCAAAATTTATTCATTAATAATTCACTTAAAGTTTTCATCTATTCTTTTTTACTTGCCTTGTTGTGGGGATTAGATATTAGTGTTCAAAGCAACTCCTTTTCCTCTAAACCAAACAAAAAGATTAAAAAAAACAACCTCTAAAACTAGCAAACATTTTGTATAAAATATCTGTTAACATTTTTATAGAAATAGCATAACAATACCAGTCCACAAATGGCAGGGAAAAGAAATCACTCAATATTAATCATGTTTCATTTTTGAAATTGCACTGAACAGACTGCAAGCTCTATCTTTTTATATCTATCTTACAGCTCTGTCTATCTTATGGACTATAAGGTCTTCCTTTCATCTCCTGTGCTGAGTACTGCCAAAAACTAAGAAACAATAAATAATAGGTGAATTTCATTAATCTGACTATGAGTGTATGAATAGCTGAGGATTGCACATCTATTGAAAAAGAATATAATATTCAACACTTAGCATGAGAGAAAACCACAATATCAACTTCTGTGTTCCTATAATAGCAGGTACTAGACTGGATAGAGTAAGAACCAATCATGCAAAAGAACAGCACAATTTCCTAATCTCTAATCATATCACAGCACTTGGAGACATTTTGTTTTTGTTCTGAGTGAGATAGGATGCCTCAGAGAGTTTTCAGTGGAGGTTTAACATGATGAGATTTAAAATTTTAAAACATTACTTTTAAAAAGTTTACTATGCATCTTGGGAGGAGAATAGAGTAGATAGTAGGGGCAGACATAGGAAAACAATTTGGGAGGCTTCAAAGATGAAAAATGAAGATGGCTAGGTGAAGATGGAGTAGTAGTGGCAGATTGTTGGTATAATATCAAACAGGATTTGTTACATCGATTGGGTGCATGTAAAGAGAAGATGGAGTGAAGAATAACTCAATGACTTGGGACCAAGTGATTAGAAACATGCCATTTGCAAATCCTGAAATTTTGAATAGTTTTAGAATGGCACATTTGAATGAGAGGGAATGAGAATTTAGTTGTTGACAAGATAAATTGGGCATGCCTGTTATATATGCAAATATGTCAATAAATTCATTGACAGTCTTCAGAATAGAAAGAATATTTAAAGACTGGATTAGCTGACATCACTTAGGCAAGATAAAAGGTTTAAGACTGAGCCCTGAGGCAACTGGGGTGAGTTGGAAAATATATGAGATAGCAGGTTGACTCTCATGAGGCTAGAAGAGGTGAAACCTCAGACACAGGAATGTATAAAAGGAGAGCATAATCACTTGTTACAAATTCAGTTTATTTTTGGATTAAAATGAGAACTTCAATTTGACCATTGAATTTGACAACACAGAGAACATATGTGACCCTAAGGAGATCAATTTTAATGGGAATCATGCTTGAAGAATATTCAAAATGGAAAATATAGGGGGAGAAATTGAGCAAGGTAAGAATGGTTTAAATAATGTCTTTGAGTGATTTCCTTTTTTTTTGTAAATGGGAGCAGAGGAATGAGACCAGAGTTGGAAGGGCATTTATCAGTGGAGTTTTGTTTCAAATTGTTAAGTTTCATTTTAAACTTGAGTCTGTATGGAAGCTAGGTTAGATACAAGGGGAGTCTGAGGTCATAATACTTGAGAAAAGATAGTTTGTTAGTCACAGAACCCAGAGAAAGAGTGGAGCACTGTGAGGGGTTGATGCAGATATCATCAGCTCAGGTGATTCAACCAGCAGGTGGGGAGCACACAGGGAGAGTAAGAGAGGCTTGTAAGTTTGCCCTTTCATGGTGGTCCAGTGTTGGGGTTT
>PVIY010061408.1:0-11265 GCA_004026745.1 Myrmecophaga tridactyla | reverse complement strand
AGTTCCAGCCTATAACCCCACACCGCCCCATTACAGCAGGAAGCAGCCAGAAAGATCTCCCTATTATCACAAAAAGGCCCTATTATCACAAAAAGGCTGGAATGTTAGGTCAGGGGAACGGGGAAGGGCACTGCAACTGGAGCTACGGAAGCTGTGTCGCCCCTCCCAGCCTGACTTTCAGAACTAATGAACCACCCCTTCCAGACATCACCTGACCTCCATCCTTAAAAGCTGCCTGTACCAAAGCCCATGCACGCACTCACCTCCCTCCATCTTGGGTTTGGTGAGTTCTGCCCGGGAGCACAGAAACCACCCCCACCACCCCCCCCTTAAAATTTCCTGGTGTACCTTTCTTCTTTCTCACCCTATCGCCTCCTAAACCTTTCAGGGGGCATTGGCAGTCAGCTGGAAATTAACTTGCCAACAGGTGTTTAGCCTGGCAAATGGGACCCTCTTTATAATGAGTTCTTCTGATAGGGAGAGAGGCTGGAGAGAACTTGATATGTGAACTGGAAATGTGACATCACACAAAAAACCATCTGTGGGCCTCAAGAAAAATAAATGTATCTTCCCCCCAACAGAGAAGGGGAAAGGCCCCAAGACCCCGTGCTCAGGGGCCCAATGGTCACACTGTAGCAAGCAGGCCTTGCCCTCTTTCTGGTTTAGCTGTGCTCTCTGTGGAAAATCCCCAAACCCCCTTCTTCTTGCAGGCAAGTGAGATAAGGCACATTTCCTGGGGTAGAAACCCACTCCCCTAGCCTTCAGGAACTGGTGAAGATGCACGTAGGCAAGAGAAGACATTCCTGGGGTGGGGGCCCCTCAATGGTTCAGCTCTGGGCCATTCTCAACTTAAATCAGCCAATTGTTTACCTTGTCTTTAACATGTCAAAGAGTCTATAAAAGCTAAGGTTGCCTTCTGTTCGGGGCTCAGACTTTCAGAGGTGACTCGGCTGAGACCTATGGCCATAGCAAATAAAACTTGCTTCCTGAAAAAAAAAAAAAAAGAAAGAATTAGTACCAAACCTACTCAAATTCTTTAAAAAAACTGAAGAGGAGGAAAAGCTGCCTAACTCATTCTATGAGGCCAACATTATCCTAATACCAAAGCCAAAGATACTATAAGAAAATAAAATTACAGACCACTCTCTTTAATGAATATAGATGCAAAATTCCTCAACAAAATACTTGCAAATTGTACACTGAAAGCATTATATACCATCACCAAGTGGCATTTATTGCAGGTACGTGAGGCTGGTTCAACATAAAACCAATTAATGTAATACACCATATTAATAAATCAAAATGGAAAAACTACAAGATCCTCTTGATTGATGCAGAAAAGGCATTTGACAAAATTTAAAATCCTTTCTTGATGAAAACACTTCAAAGGATAGGAATGGAAGGGAACATCTTCAAAATGGTGAAGGGAATACATGAAATACCCACAGCTAACATCATGTTCAATGGGGAAAGACTGAAAGCTTTCCCTCCAAGATCAGGAACAAGACAAGGATGCCCACTGTCACTATTGTTATTCAACAGTGTGCTGAAAGTGCTAGCCAGAGCAATTAGACAAGAAAAAGAAAGAAAAGGCACCCAAATTGGAAAGGAGGAAGTAAAACTCTCACTCTTTGCAGATGACATGGTATTATATGTCAAAAATCCCAAAAAGTCTACAGAAAAGCTACTAGAGCTACTAAATGAGTACAGCACTGTGGCAGGATAAAATATCAACACCCACAAATCAGTAATGTTTCTATACCCTAGTAATGAGCAATCTGAGAAGGAAATCAAGAAAAAAATTCCATTTACGATAGCATCCAAAATAATAAAATATTTAGGAATAAATTTAACCAAGGACACAAAAGACCTATATACAGAAAACTTTGTGAACTTTGAAAGGGTTTTGCCCAACCCTTACCCTTCATGACTTAAAATGGAAATAGGTCTCCATCTTTCCAGACAACACTCCTGATTCTTTTATCCTCATAGTTCTTCTATTGATAAGCCTTTTTTGTTGTTTTTTCTTTAAAAAAATTTTTTTTTTAATTATAGAAGTTGTAGGTTTGCATAAAAGTCATGTGAAAAATACAGCATTCCCTAGGGTGCACGGGTGGTTCAGTGGTATAATGCTTGCCTTCCATGTGGGAGACCCGGGTTCAATTCCCAGACCATGACCCCCCCCCCAAAAAAAAATATGGCATTCCCATATACCTCCCATTGTTGACACTTTGCACTAGTGTAGTACCTTTGTTACAAAGAATATTAAAATTGTGCTATTACCTATAGTACACAGTTTACTTTAGGTGTATTTTTCCCATGTACCACCCTTTTATTAACACCTTGCATAAGTGTACATTTGTTATAATTCATGAAAACACATTTTTGTACATATACTATTAACTAGTTCATCTTCTACAATAGGGTTCACTATGTTATAAAGGCCTATGTTTTATCTTTCTGTTTTTATTCTAGTAATAAATATGAATTAAATTTTCCCTTTACCACGTTCACATGTATAATTCGGTATATTCACAATATTGTGCTATAATCACCACCATCCATTTCCAAAATTTTACAGTCAACCTAAACAGAAATTCTGTATAAATTAAGCATTAACTCCTCATTCTCTACCCCAATCCAGACCCTGGTAACGTATAATCTAGATTCTAACTCTATGAGGTTGCTTATTTTAATTATTTCATATCAATTGTCCTTTTGGTCTGCCTTATTTCACTCAATGGGATGGTTTCAAGGTTCCTCCATGCTATCACATGTATAAAACTTCATTCCTTTTTACAGCTACATAATATTTCACTGTATGTATATACCATATTTTATTTTTATTCAAGCATGCTCTTTAGTTCTATATCAATGTTTTCTGTTACCTCATTGAACTGATACAGGGAATTTGACTGAAGGTCTTTGATTAGTTGTTCCAGTGTCTGCTTCTTCTGTTGTTTTAATTTGTTCCCTTGTATAGGCCATCTCTGCCTGTTTCTTGGTAGGACTTGTGATCTTTTGTTGATGTCCAGACAAAAATCACTAAGCTCACAAGCCAAAGGTGGGTCAAAGACAGTAACTCAAACCAAACATTTACTCCTATCTGCTTTATTTTATTTATTTTTTAATTTATTTTTGCACCTGGAATCAAACTCATATCTGCCTTTATAGTTTCATTTTTTAATTTTAAAAGTGTCCTCTCTGACTTTGTAAAAGAAAGGTACAACAAGAAAAGTTGTCTAGGATTTTTTATCCTACTTGTTCCACTTAGTTGGAACCAAACCTCGGAAAATGGGCAACCTGTCAATTTGTTTATTTTGATGTTGACTTTGTGGTTACAGATAACTTTGAGATGTTATAGAACCTGAGATCGGGGGTAACTTTTTAAGGGGTATAAGTGTTGATGTAGAAAAATACCTCTAGCATATAAGGGAGCTCTTTCCTTTGGAACTGCCTAGAGTTCTTTGAAAGAGGTGCGTGACCTCGGCAGGTGTAGCGCTGCCCTCTAGTGGACATAAGTGCGAGCGCCTTCGGGTCAATGCCTCTTCAAGTCTGGCTCAGGAAGGTTTATCAAAATCAATCAGCCACCATTTTTTAGGGGTATGAGTGAGGGGCTGAGGAAGTGAAAGTTTCACGTGACAAAAGCCATCGTGGCCGAAGGTAACTCCCATTCCCCTTTGATCTCTGAATACTAGGTTTCTAGTTGCTGTTCCAATCTCTCTCCAGTTCTATACACTTAAAACCCATGAAAAGGGTCAAGAGTCCTCCAGGGGGCTCGCTGAGGCTGATTCTTGCCTTCTCATTACACACAGACACGGAAGCAGACCCCTTGCCAGGAGAGAAATTTGGAAAGTCGCCCCATGATGAGCTGCCCCAGCAAGAAGAGCAAAGCCGCCAGAAGAAGGGTTTGCACGTGCGGTTGTTGGGGTCAGAAGGCTGTTGGCAGGCCCTTAGCCCCTGGAAGGAACACGGGCGCATCTCTACATGCCCATTCCCTCAGGGGCCTCGGTGTCACCTACCTGATTGTGACAATAGCCCCAAAGGGAGGGGCTTCCCCTGTTGCCTTTGTTGGGGGCGTCCAAACGCCTCGAGGACAGCGGCCAAGCCGGTGCCTGCCCGCTTGACCAGACCTCGCATCCACCTCGTGGGAATGTGTGGTCCCCGACCAGGGCGGGTGGGTCTGGGACCCCTGAGCTCCGTGGGTGTGTACAAAGGGGCGAGTCCTGTCCCCGCATTGGCTAGGAGCCGTCCTCAGGCCAGGGCTGGGCCAGAGAGCCCTTTGTGCTGCTCCACACCCAACCAGCCACTGTTAAGGTTTTGATGCTTAGGCTTTCAAAACATGGATGTTTTATTCCTGACAAAACTGAGAGGAGAAGAAAGTGGAATTGAGAGATCAATGATCTATCATCCATTATCACAAATCATACACACTGAAATGAAACCTGGTTGGTTGGTTTGTTATTACCGCTTTATTAAAGAATAATGGAATACAATAAATTGCACCTACTTACGTGTACAAGTTGATGAGCTCTTACGTATGTATTCACCTGTGAAACCATCACCACAATCGAGATAATGAACCTATCTATCATCCCAAAGGTTTTTCTCCACCCCTTTGGTGATCCTTCCCTCCCTATTCAACCCAATATCCCAAAGTGTGACGTGGTTTCTCCACTCTAGCTGTTGAGAACATGAACTGTTCCCAGGCCTGTGCAAACTCGGAAATTGTCCTGCCGTCTGGTCCTTTCAGGTGGTCCTTTCCCTGGCCTTGGGTAGTTTCCTCACATGCATGCACTTGACCAGTACCGAGAGGAAGTCTTGAGGGGCCTCTCTGCAGCCCTCCAGAGTGCTCTCTCTCTCTCTCATTCTGGCACTCTGCCGTGTCTGATACTCCAGCCCCACTGAATTCTCAACTCTGTTTTTTTCAACTCAGGCAGACTGCCAGGCTCTCCTTGGGTGCCCTCTCCCACACTGCAGCTCAGAAAGCCTCTCTGGGCAGTAAGCTGGGCAATCATAAGGTTCATGTCTTCTGTTTCCCTTCCATCAGATCCTGCGTTGTCTGTGTCTGAAATCTGAAAACCATTTATTTTTTCTGGATTTTTCTGAAAGGTAAATCCAGTTGTTTTTATTCCATCGTGGCTGAAGTGCAAGCCAGAGCCTGTTTCTTAATTTTAAAAAATGTTTTACTATAAGGTAAAAAATGAACTTTTCCCTTCCCCATCCCCTTCTCATACCCCAGAAATAACCACCATTAAGTTAAACACAATATTTAGTCATTTCCACTTATCTCAAAAAGACCTTATTGTAAAGCTGTGGAGGGGGGGGTCTCATTGGCCGTGCAGGAAGGGTCTAGAAATGTAAGTCTGTCCCTGAGAAATGCCATTGCTTGCTCCTCTTCCACGATCTCCCCATGAAACAGGAAAGCCAGCCTCTATTCCATTTTGCCTTCTCTTTCGCTGTCCCAAAGTGAGGGGCTGTGTCCGTCTTAAAATCATTGTGAAAACCACATGAAATCATAGATATGAAAGTGCTTGACAAACTTGGAAATAATATACTGTTGTTAGCTAATACTATATCAGATTATTCATGTTGCTTTTAAATATTAATAAATATTATAATAACTGGTCTGTAGATGTCTTATTGATACCTACAGGGACCACTTTTATCCCAAGTGAAAGTTTCTCTTTATAACAAATCTTGCTCAAGCTCTCTGAGGCTGATGGAAAACAGAACGGTCATGTCACTTCAAGCTCATTTTAAACTACAGTTGTGTGGAAAAACCTCCAGCCCAAAGTAGTTCACTCCATACATAGCCTTTAGGTTTAAGAGGCCAAATACACACCCTCAACAACTTTATAATTTCTCCCTTCCATGGAATGGCAGGAAACATAGGACTGAATTTTTTTTCTTCCTTTCTTTCTCTGATTTCTATTTTTACCTTCTAAACTCATCTCCAACTCTCTGTTCCGACCTATAAACAAATGGGTTCCTAAATGTCCACTCTGGAAATAAAAAACACCAGAGCAGAAAATGCTATTTTCATAAATAATTATTTATTCTTCTCCTCCTTGGTGGTAATATAAACTCCTCTTTGTACCCGGCCTTGCAAAATAAAGACTATGTTTTTCAGCATCCTTTGCAGCTAGGTCTACCATGTGACTAAGTTCTGGCCAAAGAGCTATAAATGAGAAGGTGATACAGTTCTTTGCTCCTTATCTACTTCCTCCTTCCTGCTGGCTGGAGCCACATGGCCACCTTGAACCATGGAGTAGAAGCCCCAAACTAAGGACAAGGCAAGAGTAAAACAATGAAAGAAGCCTGAGACCCTAACGCCATAAAGTGCAAAAACCAGCCC
The DNA here is from genome assembly GCA_004026745.1 of Myrmecophaga tridactyla. NCBI lineage: Eukaryota > Metazoa > Chordata > Mammalia > Pilosa > Myrmecophagidae > Myrmecophaga > Myrmecophaga tridactyla. The sequence goes on along the minus strand of PVIY010061408.1, from coordinate 4,907 downwards.
TGAGTGACCTGCTTCCAGATTTCACCTAGATGAGAAAGCAGTAATATCTTATCGTGTCTTTAAACTACTGTCATTTTTGGTTTTAAGCCCAATCGGATTCTAACTAATACAGATATTTACTTTCCTGCTGTGCATTTTGCATACTTGATTATAGTCTGGTTAAGTTTTTGGGCTGTTCTTATTGTATGGTCCTTAGAAAATCAGGGAAAAACATAGCTGGATCTTCACCATGAAAAGAAGTATGGGCCACAGTTCTAAACAAATGGGGGAGGGAAGGGTTCTTCCTTTAGTTCCCTGTGCCGCTTTCCCTCTTGTGTTCTTTCTCTTCAGTGGATCAGGGTTCTCCTGGAATTTAACACTTGCATGGCTATAGGGAAGTCTCTGATATTAACCATTTACAGCTTAGTGAGAACATGAATCAATGAGTTACCACTTCCAGGGATATTTGCATTTTAAAATTTATCCCTCCACTATAACATGACTTAGCCCCATCCATTTAATCAACATATGGAACATCTACTTCCTGCCAGGCACAGAGCTAAGAAATTGCTATTCAGGAGTGCAATAACAGACCCTGTCCTTCAGGAACTTCTGAAAAGGACAAAGTTGTCTAACTCCCAGCTCTGCCATCTTCCAGGTCTGCTGGTTATTTCATTTCTGTAAGCCACTTTCTCATCTATAGTGTGGGAATAATTATATTTTCTAGACCATGGAATTATGGAAAGCATGAAATGTCATATGTAAAGAATGTTATAAAAAGCAATCAATAAAGTTATATTAAACATAGTGTCAAATAATGTGATAAATTCTCTAAAGATGTGAATGAACTATTAAGACAACACAAAAGACAGAATTTGAAGTATGAGTCTAAGATATATTTGATTATAAAAAATGGAAAAATAATTCAAAGAACAATTCTAAATTAATTGACAGGATAATTCCCTAAAAATAGCTAATGGAATTTTTAAAAATCCTTTTTTATTACAACTACTTCTGGCTATGATCGAGTAACAGGTGTTAAGATTTACACTCCTGCCTTAAGCAACTAGAAAAGTAGGCAAAATTTGTGAAACCACTATTTTTCAGACATTGGACTGGATTTCACAGGCAGTACAGGGCTGTGATGAGAGAAGGGAAACAAACAAGATGTGCCCTGTGATTACCTTGACTTTCTCCTGGATTATGGAGGAGGTGGGGGTCTCAAGCAGAGCACAAGGATCCTACCCAATTGAGAAGAGATTAGAACTCAGGGAAATCAAGGTGGCTGAAAGTGCTGGGTAGGGTTCTGGAGAAGAGAGAATCTACACAGAGAAAAATGCTCCAGAAATCTCTGTAAGGGTCCCTTTGAATTTTTGCTAAGTACTAAGATGCATGTAGGGACCTGTGATTGAACAGGTCTACTCTCAGAGCCTGGTAGGGCTGGAAGATATTGGAAAACCAAAGTGGAGAGCTCTTTTTGGCCACTTAGAGCATTCAGCAGAGACCCAGAAAGGCCATGTTTTAGTAGTGAGGCAAAACTAATTGTAGAGTAAGATGCACCCAAGAATCTTAAAACAAGGCATGAAAGGATCAAACCAAGTAACTTAACTGCCTACTGGCAGTTCAGTACTCTGTAAAGGAAAACCAAAAATTATAGGCACATAACAATATAAAATCCAGAATTTCCACCATCCAGTCAAAAATTTCTGGACATGCTAAGAAGCAAGAAGATGTGACCCATAATCAGGAGAAAAATCAATCAGTAGAAACGGACTCGGAAATAAAAAAGATGCAGAAATGCTCACAGGCAGCTAAAACCCTAAGATGTAGCCCCTACTGGGTTAGTCATTTTTCTATACCTTACCTCATTTAAAACTCACAATTCCCCTAGATGGAACATGGTCTAAAAATCTGAAGTCCTGTCCTATACCCTAGAGATAACTTGGCATGTCCCCTAATCGGCTGTGTTCAGATTTCCGGTTGTTTGTGGAAATCTGAGTGGATGTGACTACCCATCGCTGTAGTTTTAAAAAGACAAAACATCCTTCATTGCTGCCCTTTGGGCTGCCCATAGACAACATCTAGGAACCTAATGTGGAAACCTTCAGGGATGTTAGAGGTGGGGAACAGTTGATGGTGTCTCAAAGTTTCCCGATTTTGCGTCTCTCCGAAGCAGTCCTCGAGGTCACAAGACTTAAGGAGAGAACCGCTTTCCCACTAGCCCACAGCAGCCGGGCTCCCTGTAATCTGGCGCCCAGAGCAGGTCTGGCTGGTTTTAAAAAGCCCAATGGACCCAAACATAAACGCTGCTCAGAGCGGAGTCATTTACCGGCCTCAAAGGCCTGCGGCCCACGGTGCCTCTCTCCCCGCCAGCGCTGGGCTTCTCTTGCCACCTGGAACAGTCGCGGGGGCTCAGCGCGAGCAAACGGAGGGAGACAGAGGGAGGGGCCGAGGGACAAACGGAGGGCGGGCGGGCGGCGCCGCGCCGCGGGGAGGCGGGCCCTGGCGGAACTCGCTGCGTCCCCGCTCCGCCGCGGCAGCTCCATGCTCTCGGGGACGGGTCTCATCGGCTCTTGTCCGCGCTGAGGCCGACTCGCCGCCGCCGTTGTCAGCGAAGAGGCGCTGGGCGTCCGGGAGCGCCGGGAAGGACAGGAACGAGCCCGGGCCCCGTAATGCCGCCGGGCCCCGGGGGCGCCGCGCTCTGAGCGCACGGTCGGGCACGTGCCCAAGGCCCCCGCCCGCCGGCCCGCGCTCCCGCCGCTCGGCTGTCGGAGCTCCCCAGGCTTGCTCGGCGCCGCCATGGCCTCCGCGGCCCAAGAGGACGCGCGCCCTGGGAGCAGGCTGCCTCCAAGGCTGCGGGCGCTGCGCGGGCTGCTGCTGCTGTGCCTGTGGCTACCGCGGGGCCGCGGGACCGGGCCGCCGTCGCTGCTGCGCCGAGAGCTGGGGCTGCGCGGCGCCGCGGAGGGCTGCCCGGGCGGGTCAGGCGGTGGCTACCGCGTCCTGCCCGGCGCCATCATTCGCCCCAAGGACTCCCTGGCGGCCGGGGCGCACTTCCTGCGGGCGCCGGCGGGCGTGCGGGACGGTCGCCAGTGCGCGGCGGCCTGCTGCTCGGAGCCGCGGTGCTCGGTGGCGGTGCTGGGGCTGCCCGAGTCCCCCGCCGCGGAGCTCGTCTGCTACCTCTTCGACTGCACGGCGCGCGGCCGCAGCGTCTGCACCTTCGCTCCGCACCGCAGCTACACTAGCTACAGCCTTAGCCGCACCTCGCCGGGCGCCCTGGAGCACCCCGACGCCTCCCCGGACCTCGACGCGGCCCAGGTCTCACGGCCGCCGGGTAAGCGCGCCGGGCCACCGCCCTGGGACCAGCGTCCGTGCGCCGGGGGCGCGGAGGGACATCCGCGCATTCCCAGTTACCCGATCTACGGGCACCTAGAGGAGCGCTGATGTGCTCAGCCTCTGAGAATCCCCGGGAGAAGGCAGAAGCGCGCTCGCGGTACAGCTTCTGGACTGTTTGGAGCTGGCTGGGGTAGGGGATGAGGGGAGAGTGACCCGAGATGATTCACGGAAATATCCTTTAAAGGAAGAGGAAAGGTAGGAGCAGATAAATAAAAGTTTATTCTAGCCTCAGGGGTGCTAAGACACGATTCGTATCAAGTGATTGCCAGAGCAAGATGCAGTTAGGAACCGAATTGTGCATGACACCCACTCGGGTCCCCGAGCGTTGCCTCCTCGACTTGCGATGCCCGGTGCGGTTGCTTTCGTCAGACAAGTGGGAAGGGAGCGAGTCAGGGATTTCGGAAGCTGCGTCCACCTGTTTCCGGTGGACCAACTCCTTTCTTTATAGACTGCCAAAGAGAGACTTGATTTCAGTTGAAAATAAAAAAGTTTAGGGCACGTCCCTTTTAGAAAAAGAAGTGACAATGATGCTTTTAATTCAGGGGTTTTGTTTTCTGCAGGTGCTCTGAGGAGAATCCAGGCACATGCACCAGGCACAAACATAGTGGCAGAGATGAAGGCCAGTGAGGGCATAAAATCTTGACTGGGTCCACTGTGGAGGGCTCCCTGCGCTGGCATCATTCTCTGGCACCCTTGGGTTTATAACATCGGGAGAGTGATAGCAATAGCAAGATAAGAGAGCCTGGAGGTGGGGGAGGAGCGGGCTGGGCTTGGGTAACCTGTAGGTCCAGACAGAAGGGGCAGGAATTCCTGTGTCCATCATACTCTCTCCCTCCCCCATCTCCATCCCAGAGGAGGTAGATGCCAGCACCCACCAGCTGACAAGTAGTCCCCACGCTTTCTAATTGTAGTCCCCAGGCTTTCTAACTGTAGTCCCCAGGCTTTCTAAGTGAGACACCCCACCAGCATCCCTGAGCCCTCTCCCCTTGGCTGACACACACACCACCTCCTTCCTCTGTGCCCAGACACAGGCCAAAAACCCACAGCTGCCAAGACACAAAATCCCTTGTTCTCAGTGGCACCTCTGGGAGGAACCGTCGGGGCTAAATGGACTCTCCTATAAACCAGGGAAAGCAAAAGATAAATAAGCAAGTAAAGAGAATGTCCAGGAAGAATAAGGAAAAAAGTTTAGTTTACTAGTAGAAGTTTTTGAGTTGTTTTTCTTTCTGACTTCCTTCTTTGACCTTCCATTCCCTATGGGCGATTGTCTAGGAAATGGAGCTTTGTAGATGTTCAAGGTAAAAAATAGGCGGTGCCCCTGTCTGGGGGAACTGCCAATGCTCACACCTTCAGGTCTCGGACACATGGACGGATGCAGCTTGGGTCAGAGGCTCCCCTATCTGCTCTGTAGGAGAGCAGAAGTTATTCCCTGGTGACCTGTGGTTTCCTGTGCAAATGTTTGCCCTATTGAAGTTCTGTAGGCTTCTGCGTCTACCGCTTTCCGTCTTGAATTGTTTCTATTTTCTCGATCTTGC
>PVIY010061407.1:0-11255 GCA_004026745.1 Myrmecophaga tridactyla | reverse complement strand
TAATGTTGTGCTTACTATCATGATTATGAATAGTCATATTTCAATTTCAGCTGAAGTTCAGAACTTCCCACCTTACCTAGAATAGCAAGTGCCATCCACTCACTCCAAGCATTGCCATTCCAATGTTAACAACTGTAGAATGACATATAGTATTGAGCATACCTTTGGGATATGCACTAAATGTAAAGAGAATCATCAACTGCTGTTCTGATGTCTAGCAATCAGTTAAAATGCTCATTTTTCTTTCTGTAATGAAGTAAAGAGATATCATTCATCAGGAGCAGAATTGGTCAAATAACTCTAAAAGGCTAGTTTAATTTGTATTGAAGTTATGCATTTATATTTTAAAAATTCATAGAAATGAATAACTTAACAAAATAGTCTATACTTAACAGATGCTCAAGAACTACCTAGTTTATAAGGATAATTATAATGATAATAATAATAATGAAAGGCAAAGACAATAGAGCTTCAATCCTGAGACATATTGACCATCATTTGAACAAATTGTGCCAATTTTAATTAAAAATGAAATTAAGAGACAGTGAATGTATTGATTAGTCCAAAGTCATGGTTTCTGCAAATACTGCTTGTACCCTCATCAGATCATGAGTACATTAACTCATTTAAAGCATGCAGAATTTGTCAAGCAATTCCTATGTAGCCAGATTTTAGTAAGATGTTGGAGATTTTTTTTAATGAGGCAAAATAAGGATTTATGTTAATTTAGTAAGTACAAGATCAGGACAAAAATTGTCTAAGTATGAATGCCAGGTCTACAATTCACTAGTAGTATGATGACGAGAAATGTATTTCAACTCACTAATTCTCCAGTTTCCTTACCTATGAGATGGAGATAAAAGTCTGTTGTGCTCATAAGGTTGATGTATAGATTAAATCAGGTACTGTAGGAAAAGTGTTTCCACAAATATAAACTAAAAGCCCCCAAAGATGAGCAAAACAAAAATAAGAAGTGTTAAAGATTTTGGTGTATAACTAAAGTACAATGAAGAACCATTGAAATATTTTAATCAGATGAATGATGTGCTCAAAACCAGCCAACCGAACAAGGGAAAGGACCCTCTCTATACAATGGGAGAGATAGAAGTGTGAATGCAGAGGTGCTAGTTCAGATGATTTATAGAAACCCAAGTGAGAGCAGATATCTGGCACTTGCATTAGTTGGATAAATAGGGTTTGGAGAAAGAAGGATCAGAAAGATATTTAGGAAGTAACATGTCTTAGAGTTAGTGATAAGAACTTTGAACCAAATATCCATAAATTTCCTGTCTCTGAAAGTTTTTCCTTCTCCACTCTCTCAGAGGAAAAGTATGAAGAAATTTTCCATGTTGTTATGTAGGGCAGTTGACTTGCAAGGGATGCCAGTATCTTCTCATTCCCTACCCACAATAGACCACTTTGCTTCTAGCCCCAAAGGAGAGTTATATTCAAATATAACAGTGATGGGGAAATAAGGCCCTCTCTGGAAGGACATGGCATGTACACCTTAGGAGAGGTAGGATATTGCTAATGATCATAAGCAGTGTCTGAGAGCATGCCTGGGAATGGATTTAAAGGATGTTGATTAAAGGGGTTTTTCTCATGAAGTAACATCAACAAAGGTTTATGGTCAATATTGAGATGTGAGACCATCCCTACATACTGGAAAGGAGAGTCCAAAAGCTCAGGGAAATGAGAATGTTGGAGTGCATTAATTATATGCAACTGCTCAACCATCAACTAAACCTGTGGTTCTCCTATCTTTTGTATTCAGCACTCCTTTACTCTCTTTAAACTGATAAAATGTCGATATTTATTTGTTCATTCATTTTAAAGAGCAATAATAAATCCATTACATGATATTAGAAATAATAGATTTTTTATTTAAAAACTACATTTTCCATAAAAATATAGCAAGCTGATTGATATTGTTTTACATTTTGACATAAATGCCTAGCTTAATAGGACACAGATGGATTCTTACATAAGCATCTGCATCCATTCTGTTGAGATAAATTGCTTTGGTTCAAGTGTATGCAGTTGGAAAATGAAAGAACATTTAAGTAGCTTTTTCAGATCATTTTGACTCTCTTTGATAACATGTCAATATTTAACAAATAGTATTTTGTAAAGATTAAAAGCTGTTGCTTCTACGTTGGAGTGGAGTGCAAAGGATATTAAGGAATGACAAGCAAGACAGATGGGATCAGAGGGTCTAAAGCTCAGTGACAACAGACAACTTTATTCCTAACTAGTTCCTGCTTATATACTTTACATGACAAAAAGCATACATATATTTAATGATAAAACAGAGTGCCTATTTTTCAGGTTATTACTCCCTACATACAAGAGATAGCTAAAAAGACCTTGGGGTTTAAGAAAAAACAAACATTCTCTCCCTCTCAGACTGTCCTCCAAGTAAGCAGATAAGTCTCCACAGTTTACTGCCGACACCACTCTGAAGCCAGCTGCTCCCAATAAATTCCACAGGTTTTCCATTAACCCTTGCTCCTAGAAAAAACAATGAGAAATAAAAGCCCAATATCAGTCTTGGAGTATTATGAAAATAGTTTTGACTTTATGAACTCCCTGAAAGTGTTCAGGGACCCCAAAATGTCCCTAGACCACACTTTGAGAACTGCTTACTCTAAGCATTCACCTTGAAAGAGAGAACAGTGGACGTTCTTTTGGCAAGTCCCAAGTAAAAAAAATTAATGAGAAGAACAACAGTATTCTTAAAATTCTCGATGGGACTCTTTTCTACATCCTAGAGATGACAGTAAGAGATGTTACCCCAATATTGTTTTTTTTTAAGTCAAGGAGAAAAAAGGATTCCTGAAGTGTTACTGCTAAGAGGAGATATATAATCTTCAGAGATAAGAGGGGGTGATTACTATGAAAAGCCACAAGAATTAATTTACTGTGGAGATTCTGAGCACTAGAAATGGTTTTGCATAAATTGTCCTCATTCGTGCAATTAGTGACTTGCACCAATAGACAAGATTCAAACCCAGGTCTTCCCAATTCCAAAACACATACTCTTAACTACAGCAACATCCTGCATATATATCAAGCACATACATGCTTTAGGAACCAGGTCAGGCACTGGGAATAAAGGATAAATAAGACATGGGCCCTGCCCTAAAGGAAAGAACTACCTATTGAGAAACAATTATGTAATCAAATAAGTGCAATAAATGTAATATATTTATGCTTAAGGTACAATAATAAGAAAAAGGAATGATGTACCTGGAGGAACTGAGTGTGGGGATACAAATGAACATTTGCACACTGGTGTTTATGGTGGCATTGTTTTGTTTTTTTTTTAAATTTGCATATGGGCAGGAGGCACCAGGGATTGAGCTCCAGACCTCCAGCTCAGCAGGTCGGAGCTCCGCCTGCTGAGCCACGGCAGCCGCCCGGTGGCATTGTTCTTGATCCACAATGGGTGGAGGTGTCCTAATTGTATGATGACTGAGGAATTGTATGATGACTGAGGGAACTATGGTATATACATGCAATCAACTACTGGGTGGCTACAAGAAAGAATGAAGTTGTGAGGCATGCAACTAGGTGTATGAACCTTAAGGACTGTATGTTGAATGCAATGTCAGGATCAAAAAGATAAATATGATCATGTCTCACTCATATAGACTAACTATAATACAAAAACTTGGTGAACTGAAGTCAAGAACATGAGTTATCAAGTTGGGACCTATTGTAAAAAGTCTAGAATGTAAGCTCTTAACAGCTATCACATAGATTTAGGAGTTTTAACTGTTATTTCTAAATTCTGAGAGACTGAGCTGTTTGTTTATAACTTGGTGTGCTGGTCTGAAAGGAATTATGTCCCCTAGAAAATCCATGTTTTAATCAAAATATCATTTCATAAAGGTAGAATAATCTCTATTCAATACTGTATGTTTGAAACTGTAATCAGATCATCTCCCTGGATGATGTGATTTAGTCAAGAGTGGTTGTTAAACTGGATGAAGGGACGACATGTCTCCACCCATTTGGGTGGGTCTTGATTGGTTTATTGGAGTCGTATAAAAGAGGAAATATTTTGGAGAATGAGAGATTCAGAGAATGCTGTAGCACCATGAAGCAGAGAGTCCACAAGCCAGCGACCCTTGGAGATGAAAAAGGAAAATGCCTCCTGGGGAGCTTCATGAAACAGGGAGCCAGGAGAGAAAGTAGCAGATGATGCCTTGCTTGCCATGTGCCCCTCCAGCCAAGAGAGAAACCCTGACTGTGTTCGCCATATGCCTTTCCAGATGAGAGAGAAACCCTGAACTTCATCGGCCTTCTTGAACCAAGGTACCTTTCCCTGGATGCCTTTGATTGGACATTTCTATAACTTGTTTCAATTGGGACATTTTCTCGGCCTTAGAACTGTAAATTAGCAACTCATTAAATTCCCCTTGTTAAAAGCCATTCCATTTCTGGTATATTGCATTCCAGCACCTAACAAACTAGAATACTTGGTCATTCCCAGAAACTTGGGGTATTTAAGTTACACCTGAAATTCAAAGTTAGCGACTCAGAGTTAAACCTATGAAAGTCAGCAGTACCACATACAGGAACTTTTTTTAAGTTGAAGAAGGTTTCAGACTTTGAGTAGAAATATGAATGAAGCTGATCTGGGTAGGACTAAGGTAAGTCAGAATACAGGGTAAAGGATGATATGGTCCATATTTTAAAACTTCAACTTCTGTGTGAGATCAAAGGGAGAAGAGAAGTTTATTTTGGTGAAAATTTATATTTTAGGTACTGCATTTCCTATTTAAACTTGTATGGTCAGTTTAGCTGAACACCAAAAGTACATGGAATCTTGAATAAGGTGTGAGATCTCACTGGCTTGTCCATACTAATCACACGGGTTAGTGTGATGCCCCAATATATCGCAGATAAATTTGGGCAGAAGTATTGGTAAGGTCAACTGAGAGAAAGGAAGAAATATTCAACTTCCCCATTAGGAGAATTTCGGATATTCTCACAAGCAATTGGGACAACTAAATTGATAGGTAGAGCCCTTGATCTAGGAACTTGTCCCTATGAAACTTATTCCTGCAAAGGATAGGCTAAACCTACAGAAAATGTAGGTCTAAATTTTTTGTTGCTCAGATGTGGCCTCTCTCTCTTTAATCCAACTCAGTAGGTGAAATTGCTGCCCTCCCCACTATATGGTACATGACTCCCAGGGGTGCAAATCTCCCTGGCAACATGGGACAGAAATCCTGGAATGACTCAGAACCCAGCATCGAGGGATTGAGAAAGCCTTCTTGACCAAAAAGGGGGAAAAGAAAAATGAGACAAAGTAAAGTTTCAGTGGCTGAGAGATTTCAAATGGATTCAAGAAGTTTTCCTGGATGTTATTCTTATGCATTATATAGTTACCTCTTTTTAGTTTATGGTGTATAGGAGTGACTGGAGGGAGGTACCAGAAACTATTGAGCTGTATTCCAGTGGCATTGATTTTTGAAGATTATACTATAAAAATATAACTTTTACAATGTGGCTATGAGATTGTGAAAACCTGGTGTGGTAGTTAGATTCAGTTGTCAACTTGGCCAGGTGAAGGCACCTAGTTCTGTTGCTGTGAACATGAGCCAATGGTACATGAACCTCATCTGTTGCTCATTACACCTGCAGTAGGCTAGGAGGCATGCCTGCTGCAATGAATGATGTTTGATTTAATTGGCTGGTGCTTAAATGAGAGACTCACTGTAGCACAGCCCAAGCAGCTCAGCATACCTCATCTCAGCACTCGCAGCTCAGCCCAGGTCTTTGGAGATGCAGAAAGAAATCACCCCAGGGAAAGTTTCTGGAACACAGAGGCCTGGAGAGAAGGCCAGCAGAGACAATCCTGTGCCTTACCACGTAAGAAAGAACCTCAGTTGAAAGTTAGCTGCCTTTCCTCTGAAGAACTAACAAGATAAATCCCCTTTTATTAAAAGCCATTCCATCTCTTGTGTGTTGCATTCCAGCAACTAGCAAACTAGAACACCTGGTGTCTGATGCTCCTTTAATCCAAGGTATAGATAGATGAGTAAAAACATGTGGATAAAGAATAAATGAATAATAGGGGGACAAAGGGTAAAATGAATTGGGTAAGTGGAAATACAAATGGTCAATGATAGGGAGGGGTAAATGATATGGTATGCATGAGTTTTTTTTGTTTTTTCTTTTTATTTCTTTCCCTGGAATGATGCAAAGTTTCTAAAAATTATCATGGTGATGAGTGCACAACTGTGTGATGATATTGTGAGCCACTCTTTGTACACCATGTATGGAATGTATGTATGTGAAAATTTATCAATAAAAATATTTTTTTAAAAAAGGGAATGAGTGCTAGATATTTTTAGGGGCAATATAGAAGTTGCATATATACCCAACAAAGCTTTTTATCAGTGGAGAAGGAGATATATATCAGTTTTGAAAACTTAACAAAAATATAAAACTTAATTGAAGGGTGTGCCAATTATTAAGCTATTGCCTTTGCTTTAGTGTCTGGGACTCTGTCAACCACATCCCTCTTTTGACAACTGGGCTTCTATTATCTTCTATCCACAAGGAGTTCAAAAGAGAGGTTGAAGAGCTGGAAGAGGGATAAAAGACTGCTTTCTGTTTTTGCTTCCTGTTCCTATCAGTCTAGAAGTGCTTCTTCCCCCAGGCTGTAGCCCTTTTGATCCAGTAGTAGCAGTTGAGTCCAGTTTTTTGCTTTTCCAGCATTTTTTGATCTGGCCTTATTGTACCTCCCCAAAGGTACCAACCCACCTGTCTTTCATCCTCTTCTCAGAGCCAGGGTCTGAGCTCATAGAGAAAATCCTTCACATTCAGAAACACCAGTACTAACTGAGCAGCAAACCCTTCTCTAAGATCCAAGTTTTTGTTTTGCAGGAGAGTTGATAATTTCAGCCTTTTCCCTCTGGTGCCTCACCCTGTGTGGTAGCTGCTTCCTGAAGTTGCTACCTCTGTTATACCTTAGTTTATCCTTTTGGTCTTTTCAATTCTGAAATACCTAAAGAGCATCTCTTTATTTTTTAATTTTCTCTTTTAAAATAATTGTGGTCTCCTGACTAGACTCTAGTGATATAAAGGACATTTCTAGCAAAGAAAACCATATATGTAAAGGCATAGAAGTATGAAATAAATATTTGATGGAAGAATGAATGATAATAATACAGACTTACTTTGCAGGCAGATAACATATCCAAACTTATATACCTCAAATGAACTCTTTGCATGAAAACTGCAGGTCTTGCCAGTTTTTGTTTTTGTTGTTGCAGAAATTTCTCTTGGATTTATCTTGTACTCCAGACCCAGTACACTCTGCACAAAGCACTGTGCCTAACATGGAGAAATCTGAATTCCCTCCACTTCAGAACCCATCTTCAAGTCTTATAAGATAATGTATACGATTCTAAGATCTTACAAATACCTGGCTCAGGGCTGAGCATTTTGAGTATAGCATCTCATTCAATGATCAAATATGCAATGTGATCAAAGCTATATCTAGATGAGTGAGAAACTTTTCTGAAAAAGATACAATTGAAAAAATGAAGATGCATAGAGGAGACATTTCTGTAAAAAATGAATTCTTTTTTTTAAAAAAGAAAATGTTCCACAGCTGTGCTTATGCATTTCCAAATGATAAAATGACAAATAAATTAATACACTTAACGTGTTTAGAACTAAGAATTATATAAGTTAAGAATTAATATTAATATTGTTGCTGCTGTTTTTACTTTCCTATATTGAGCATTGAAGTGCTTTTTATATTTTTTTTCTGGGGGAAAGAAGGTGCTAAACTTTTAAAAATTGCAACTATTGTTTTTCTGGTAATGTGAAATTGTTACCTAATTTTGCATGAATCCTTATCTGGAGGTACTCTGAGAAGAAGAAAAGAGATGTTAAGAAGGAGAGGCATATTGGCAAGATATCAAACATGAAACTGAGACCAAAAATAAGGGGTTCTATTATGAGATTCCTAAATGCAAGAAGCACTTAGTTGGAGAAGTAGGGAAATGGAATAAAACTTGAGGCTCTATAATATGTATTTATTACCCAAATATTAGTAATTGTGTGGTTATGTTGAGAAACAAAAGTCATAAACAAAAGTATACTCAAATAAAAAAGAACACTTATCATAGCTTTCTGCTTCACATTAACTAATCTTCTGAATGAAGAAGTCAAGTTATTTGAAGGTCAGCCTTCCATTTACTTTTATTTTTAATTGTGGTAACATATATATCGCATGAAGTTGCCAATTATACTATTTTTAAGTGTACAATTCTATGGCATTGTTTACATTTACATTACTGTCATTACTGTCCATTACCAAAACACTTTCATCACCTCAAACAGAAATTCTTTACTCATTAGACAATTACTCCCCCTTCTCCCCTCCCCCAACCCCTGGTAACCCCTAACCAACTTTCCATCTTTATCAATTTGTTTATTTTGGATATAACAAAATGGAGTCACTCAATATTTGTATCTAGTTTATCCCATTAAGCATGATGTTTCCAGGTTCTTCTTCTTCTTCTTCTGTTTTTTTTTTGCATGGGCAGACACGGGGAATTGAACCCGAGTCTCTGGCATGGCAGGTGAGAACTCTGCCACTGAGCCACCATGGCCTGCCAGTTTCCAGTTTCATCCGTGTTGTAGCATATCTCAGAATATCATTTCATTTAAGGGCTGAATAGCATTCAATTGCATGTAGATCCTATTCTATGACAATACAATGCAAACATAATGAAAACTGGTAACAGAAGAAATTGTCAATTGTGAAAATGATGCAGAATTTCAGAAGTCAGGGAATGTCATTTTAGATAAGTGTTCAAATTTCAGATGAGTCAAATGAGCAATGAAGATCTGAGTTTTCCCCATTTAGTAATTGAATAAAGGAATACCAACATGGATTATAATATATTTGCTGCTTCAAAAGAGAATTAAGAATACACAAATTAAGAGGAAACTCATAAGAAACTGTATTTTGTGAAAATGACCCCTTTATGAGTGAGCCATATTGGAAATATCATATCCCCCTTTGATACTTAATTTTATTAGTTCTATGAATTGATATATAGTTGAAATATATACATATGTATATATAATTATAATTTCATTATTTTTTATTTTCCAAGATTGATTTCAATCAAACACTTTATTATAATATACAAGAAAATGTTAATACGGTTACCCTTGTATATTACCATTAATAGACATTTTCCTGATCTCAATTTTCACTGAATAATAAAGACCTTCTAGTATTTGTGTATGGCTAACTCCCCTTCTATACTTCCAATTTATAAAATGGCTTATTTTTCCAAATCAGGAGGCTGGAGAGACAATATGACAAGTGAATAAGAATAAAAATGAAAATAAACCTTTTATCCTCTTCAAGAGTCAGTTTTCTTTTCCATGTTTGCCCTGCAGTAAACCATGAAACATGTACACATATGTCTGAGGGCCAGGTTTCTAGAGATAATCTGTGCCCTAATTATGCCCTCTTCCAGAAGCTACTTTCTCAGCTCCAGCCTGTTGGCATTGGCAGAAGGATTTTCTCAGTCCTCATATGAGTGATTGAATAAGTGAAATTATTTTGGTTTCTTTACTTTACAACTTTACTATTTTAGTTTCATAATTCTGATTTTAGATCAAAGACCATATATATAGAAAAAAGGTAAGCCCAGTTTAGGCCACAGGCCAAATATTTATTGAACATTGACTATAGGCCAACATGTGCTAATCACTGGAGATTCAGCAGGAAAGAAATTGTCTAATGTGTCTCTAAGAAATTATCATGACTTGTTCGAGACCATGAAGATATAATCTCGGATATCTCAGACCTTGGATAAACATAACTCCTGCAACGCATTTGCATGTCTTAGATGCAGTAGCAGTTCTACCTCCAACATAAAGTACCTTCTCTACTCTATCAGAACAAGGGTTCTTAATTTCAAGTCCATTAATCGTAGGGAAGATATAGACCAGCTTTAAGATATCAAAGATTCCTGCTGAAAATGAACATGTAGTATTTTGCTAGTGTGCATATGTGTTCAAGAGAGCCCATGGATTCCATCCTGTTTTCCATAAACTCCATACTTCAGAGTTACATCCCTCAAAATGAAAGCCTTCTAGAGTGTTGAAACTCTCTGAGATAGATTTTATCAAAGGAATTTGAGCATCACAGGGGAAACTAGATGAAATTGCTTAGAACTTTGGCTTTCTAGACTGGATTTCTAAAAATAGTTTCCAGGCAAACATTGAAAGCATTTATCATTTATTATTCTGAAAAGCAATAAAAGAAGAGGAAGAGTCAGCTTAAATAGTATGACAACATTGCCAAGGGGAGCAAGTAAGTAAGGATACACTGATAGTTCATTGTAAACGTTGTCAGAAAACCCTTCCAAATGAAAGATTACTGGATTTCACATTAAAGAATTTCGAATGAGAGTGGTTGCTTCAAACAAGAAATGGCATATTTCCCAGCCTCCTTCGTAGTTAAGTTGGCACCACATAACTACATTCTGACCAATAGGACATGGACAAAAGTGAGGTATGTTATTTATTTTCTGGCCAAAAAAACCAATACATTCATCCATCCTCTTTCTCGCTCTCTTGTCAAGTCATTGTAGTTATGTATTGTAATGATAGGATCAAACGTAGAAAGAACTTGGATCTCAGAGTCACCACTTAAAAGGAACGATGAAGTTTTCCAAAAACTTAAACTGCAGCATAGTCTATCCAGAATAAAATAGTGTAGTTTTGGTCATTCATTTAAAAATCAAATTTATCTACCACTCAACAGGCATGGCAATTGATTAAAAAAGAAAAAAAAATCCAAAGTAAAGTGAAGCCTCTACCTTCAAGGAAGAGAGTCTAGTGGTTCAAAACTAAAACTGCAAGCAAGATATACAATATGCCCCTCCAATGTTGCAACCCTCATTCCTGTCTATGGAGAGAACAGGACCACTGGGTAAGTCCTTAGAAAGGATGGGACTGCAGCTCTCCCAAGCCCCAAGGATGACAAGTACTCTCAGACTTTGAAATCTAATGAAGTTCACACTGTAGGTTTTCAGAACAATTTGGATCCAGTGACCCCTGTTTTTTTCCAATTTTTCCCTATGGAAATGTAACATTTATCCTACGACTGTCCCTCCTTGGTATATTGGCAACAGATAACTTGTTCTGAGTTTTCACAGGTCCAGAGCCAGAGGAGAATTTTGCAATAGGACAAACCATGC
>PVIY010061406.1:0-11224 GCA_004026745.1 Myrmecophaga tridactyla | reverse complement strand
CCCAGGGAGGAAATGTAGATTGAGGATAGCAATGGTCTGAATCCAGGGGAACCTAGGAAACAACCACCAATATTTAAAGTGCAAAAAAAGCTCACATGAAAGATGCCAAGGAAAGTGGCCAGAGGTAGAAGACAAGAGAAAGAGAGAGGACACCTCCAGGTGTCCTGGAGGTCATGGGAGTGACCAAAAGTGTCAACACTCCAGAGAGGTCACATCAGAGGAGACCACAGAGAAGGGCTGGGCTTTAGCAGTCATTCTTACTGGTCCCTCTTAATGGAGTGGTCAGGGCAGAAGCTGGATTGGGACATTTAAGGAGTGACAGAAAGTGAACAGTGAGAGCCAGGGAGGGAGGCCAGTGAGTGCTTCCCAGCTGAGGCCACTTTCTTGAATACAGATTCCCGGACCCATTCCCGAGATTCTGATCCATTCACTTAGCATGGGGCCAGGGAATCTGTACACCCTGAAAGCTGTCCACGTGAGCTAAAATGGAAACCACTAGTGTTGAGCTCACTTTCAAAAATCTGTTAAAGGAAGGAGAGAGGTGCCTCCGTGGCGTGAGCATGCAGGGTCCAGGGGGAGGAGCTGATTTAGGACCAGTGAAATGTCCGTCAAAGATGCTGTGAGTCTAGTGAGGACTGAGGCCCATGATTGTCATGGGCTCAGTCAGTGCTTCTGCAGGTTTTCTCCAGTTTCCTCGGCTGCAAGGAGTCAGGAGCAGAAAAGGCAGATGCTGGTATGGCTCAAAGCGGGGTGAGATAAGAGGGACAAAAGGACAGACAGGGTGTGAGGCCGACCAATGAGGAGGTCACTAATCAAGTGGCTCAGGACACAGGCAATGTGCCCCAGAGTTAAACACTTTTCGTTCAGTTTAGGATCTCACAGCTTTACTGGGCGACTCAGGAGTCAGACAGCATCCCATCCAGAAAGTAGGAAGGAGCCCCTCCAAGGGAGCTTATAGAGGGTAAGCATGGAAGCAAGTGAGGAAATGTTCTGGTTGGTTGTCATTACATTAACATCTTACATAGAAGGGTTCTTTCGGAGTGGGGGGCAGGTATACATTGATTGGTATGGTATGTCCATTCTGATAAGCTATCTCTACTGGACATAAGCGTCTTTATCACCAGGTGTTGCTTAACTGCCACCCATTCCAAGAATGCCTTCCATTTCACTGGAAAGTCCCTGCAAGTGGATTGTTTTTGTCTTCTAGAAAATCCCTTCTCAGAAAGAGGTCCCTATGAAGTTGTGAGGATGCAGCTAAGGTGTATGAACCTTAAGGACTGTATGTTAAATGAAATGTCAGCAATAAAAAGACAAATATTATCATGTCTCGTTCATGTGGACTAACTATAATATAAGAACTCGGTGAACTGAAGTCAAGAACATGGGTTATCAGGTTGGGGCCTGTTGTAAAGGGCCCTAGATTATAAGCTCTTAGAGCAGTCACATATCTTCAGGACTGTTATTTCTAAATTCTGAGATACTGAGCTGTCTGTTTATAACCTGGTCATTCCCAGAAACTTTGGGTATTTATGTGACACCTGAGACTCAGAGTTAGAGTGCTGAAGCTATGAAAGTCAGCAGTACCTGATACAGGAACTATTTAAAAAATTGAAAAAGTAATCAGACTTCAAGTAGAGCTATGAATGAAGCTGATCTGGCTAGGACTAAGGTATATCAGGATACAGGGTAAAGGATGATATCGTCCATATTTTAAAACTTCCATTTCTATGAGAACAAAGGGAGAGATGTTTATTTGGTGCAGAATTTATATTTTCGTAGTGCATTTCCCAACTTAACTTGCATGTTCAGTTTCGTTGAATACCGTGAGTACAGGGAATCTTGAATAGGGCATGAGATCTTGTTGGCTTGTCCAGGTTCGTGTGATGCCCTGATATATCCCAGAGTAGTTTGGACAGTGAATAAATAAGTATTTGCCAAGTCCCCTTGGGGGACTGGGGAAAAAGGAGAAAATATTCAACTTCCCCACTTGGAGAACTTCTGATAATCTCACAAGCACTGGGGACAACAAAATCAGTAGTAGGCTGAGCCTTCGATCTTGGGGTTTGCCCCTATGAAATTTATTCCTGCAAAGGATAGGCTAAGCCTACATAAAATTGTATCTAAGAGTCACCCCCAGAGAATCTCTTTTGTTGCTCAGATGTGGCCTCTCTCACTAAGCCAACTCAGCAGATGAACTCATTTTCCTCCTCTCTATGTGGTATATATCTCCCTGGCCATGTGGAATAGAAATCCCAGGATAAACCGGGGCCCAGCATCAAGGGATTGAGAAAGGCTTCTTGACCAAAGGAGAAGAGAGAGATGAGACAAAGTAAAGTTTCAGTGGCCGAGAGATTTCAAACAGAGTTGAGAGGTTATCCTGGAGGTTATTCTTATGCATTATATAGATACCCCTTTTTAGTTTATGGTGTGTTGGAAGTTATGGTGTGTGGTGCTAGAGGGAAGTACCTGAAACTGTTGAGCAGTGTTCCAGTAGCCTTGATTCTTGAAGACGATTGTATAAAGATATAACGTTTACAATGTGACTGTGTGATTGTGATAACCTTGTATCTGATGCCCTTTTATCCAGAGGTATGGGCAGATGAATAAAATATACAGACAAAAAATAAATAAATAATAGGGGGAACAAAGGGTAAAATAAATTGGGTAGATGGAAATACTAGTGGTCAATGGGTGGCAGGGATAAAGGGTATGGGATGTATGAGTTTTTTCTTTTTTCTTTTTATTTCTTTTTCTGGAGTGATGCAAATGTTCTAAGAAGTAATCATGGTATTCTTGGTACCTGTCCATGTTTAAAAAAAAAATGATTGTGGTGATGAATACACAACTATGTGATGATATTATGAGCCACTGATTTTACACCATGTATGGACTGTATGTGTGTGAAGTTTGTCAGTTAAAAAAAAAGAATAAAACTGCTAAAAATAAATGTGGAGGGGGCGTCCGTCCCAGCAACACCCAATGCGGGCCGCATGTTCGTTATCTTAACACCAGCCTGTTAGGAAGGGCCTGAGTGGCATAGCAGGGAGGCCTGAAGACTGGGGGAATATGGTGGCAGAAGCCTAGAGGTCTCAGGAGGAGAACAGGTCTAGCAGGAATGTCATGCAGGAGAGTAGGAAGGCTAGGAGGCTGCAGAGGGTGGGTAACGGAAGGGCATAGTTTCTACTGGACACAAATCCCTCGATGCTATCCTGATGGTGAGCTAAGATGGAAAAATTCCCCGCCATAAAAATGCCTTGTGTGGGCCTGATTATGAGGTGCAAAATTGCCTTCTCACCTGAAAACAACTTGCAACTCGGTTTAGCATCTTATGCTTCAGATGCCATGTAATATCCAGAAGCCAGATATCCTCCCGCATTGCATGTCAAAGTAAATCAGAAAATGCTCAGTGGAAAGAGGAAAGAAAAACAAACGAACAGAAAACAGCGGTAGAATAAAGCCACAGACCTAAGCATTGGCAGAGGAAAAGGAAAAATTGCAGCACAGAGAAGCTTTGGGCCTGTGTGATCTGAGAAAATGGATAGAAATGTTACCTTAAAAAAAATCCCAAAGCGCTTCATTTGCCCACCACAGGAATGAAGTCAAAATTCCCACCCAGAGTGTTGCTTTTAATTATCATTCTCTTTATGTTGTTTCCTCAAATAGTAACAGGCATTCTAGAGATGATTTACTAAGATGGTTTAATTAGGTGTCAGATGAGTACCTGTGCCCACAAGCCCCATCACCACCAGTTTCCTTATTCAGATTTGACTGTTCTGAGCCTGGCTAGATAAAGGAACAGACAGACGTAACTGGGGCAGCCGGGCCGGAAGCACAGCTGGGCTGTCCCCATGGAGACCAGACTACAGCACCACACTCTTCCTGTCGCCGCTGCGTTCCTCCTTGCTCTTTCTTTTGCTGAGATAAATGCAGCAGCACATCTGAGCCTGCGTCTTCCTTAGAGCATCGCCACAGCCGGGCTTTTGGCTTTCCTGTGAGCACAAATCACCTGGGAACTTGTTAAAATGCAGATTCTCGACTCAGTAGATCTGGGGAGGAATCTAATTCCCCAAGTGATCCCATGCTGATGTCCCTCCATCCAAAAGGGCTCCTACTAGCCCCAAGCGGCAACTGCTCCCAGCCAATGGCCCACCTAGAAAAGTCATGCTAAGATTTTTATTTAAAAAGAGAGAAAGAAGAGAAACACCCGAGACATCACAGTCTGTCCCTGAAGGGAACAACTTGCTTCGTTACTCTTGTCAGCCCCGGCATGTCTGTAGTTGGAAAGGCCCTCCCCCTCTCCAACCACCACCCCCCCGTATTTGAACCCCAGCGCTGTGGGCTCCCCCAGCACTTGGACACCTCGGGGACAGGGTACTCAAGGTCAGGAGAGGCGGACAGTCCATCTGGGTCCTTTGTGTCTTTAGGCCTCTCTGTCTTGGTTACCCCCAGCCAAAGTAGCCCACAGTTGCCACCACCTCTGTACGGGACTCATACTGAACTTCCTACCAACCTGCACTCTTAAAGTCGTTGTCACACACACAGTGGCTCAGCTCCACCTTTCCCTTGTCGGTGATCATTATAATAATAATAATTACACTTAGTGTTTATGAGAATTAGTGTGGCATGGCAGTGAAGAACACAGGCTCTGGAACCAGACTGCCTCAATGAGAAGCGCTGTACTGACTGCATAAGCGCTGGCGGTTTTCATTGCCATCGAGACCATCACAGTGGGCTCTGCAGGAAGCTGAGCACTTTGCCTGCATTAACTCATCTAATCCTCCTAACCACCCCATGAGGTAGCATTACTGGACAGAGGCCATGGGTTCTTTTGCCCAGTGCACTCAATAACCAATTCCTAAGACACTGAGGTTCAAAGAGAGAAAGAGTTTATTATCAGGCACATAGTAGAGCAGATGGCCTATCGCCCCAAAATCTGTCTCCCCGAACTGCAGTAATTCAGATAGTTTTATTAGAGAAAAGGTGGGCAGGGTTTAGGATAATGAGCACAGTGGCCCTGGATGATGTAATTAGAGATGCTCTCATTATTGAGCATGTGCAGACTGATGACATACTTAGTCATAGAACATATGAAAGAAAATGGCGGAACGAGGTCTAGGTGACTTGTAGGTTAAAGTCTAAGCTACTGCGCGTGTCAGGTGGGCCCACTTAGGTTAGATCCAGTCTTGGTCATCAAGACAATTTGGGACTTGGGGTGGGTTAATTCCAGGCAGACCCAAGACCCTTCATTAACAAACACTAGGGACTATCTTTGGTGATACAAGACTCTAATGTGGAGAAACTGCATAATTAGGCACCGATGAAGGCTAGTCACAAAGTTTTTACAATCACAGGGGCAGAAGATAAGGGCTATACAACCATTATCAGAGATCAAGGCAGCTGGATTATAATTCAGACATTTCAAGTATTTCCCTGTCTACTCCAATATGCCAGAAAGCAAGAAGGAATATTTATATAACGATTCAGTAATCAGAATCATCCCTTAAATTCTGATTTCTCAGTTACAGTAGGGGCTACTATTATCCTAGTGTTACCAATGAGGAAACGGGCTTTAAAAGATTGTGTTTTGTACCCTGGCTTCCAGTTACAATCTAAGCCTAAGCAGATTGTTTTTATTGGATGTAAACGCAGGGCCATATCTGTTTCTGTTATTCATAAATTCATCTTGGAGTCAGTGCTTTAACTCCACTTTTCAATGTCTTCTGGATTTTGGGTTGTCATCCTAAATGGATCTGCCTCCCACCGTCATGCTGTCATTGCTTGAGAAGAATACCTTCCATACCTTCATCCAGACGCCGCTTGGCTACTCCCTGCAGATTCTGCTCACTGAAGCCCGGATGAGCCATGTCTCCAGAAGCTCCCTGGGCTAGCAGCCCGGTAGCCCTGTCAGAGAAGTCCATGAGGGTGGCCAGGCATCATTTGTATTTGGCTTGTGGTGAGCGCACATCCTCTTCCCTTTCAGATCTTCATTCCAGAATTCTTCCCAGGACAGGCAGCAGCCCCTGTGTTTGTAGTTTGTAAAGTCAACCCTCTGGGCAGGGCCACATGCAAGGAACAAGTGAAACTCAGAGCCTGCAGAGTTCACAGCCCAAAGAAGGCAATTAACAGTCCTGCAGACAGATGGGGGAGGCCAGCCCTGGATTTCAGGGCTCCCTGCCCGTGACTCCAGCAGCCCAAACACGAGCCTTCCTATGTTCCAGTTAAACCACAGGCGACTGATGTTGAGCAACTATTGGTCGTTTGTATATGGGGAAAATGACTGTTCAGGTTACAGGGCTGATTTTGACACGTTATCATCAGGAAAATACAGCAATCAAGTCAAAGCCTGACTTGCTTAAGTTTAAATCCTGGGTCTACCACTTACCAGCTTTGGATCTCGGGCAATTTATTTAACCACTGCAGGCCTCATGTGAAAAGTGAAGATAATAATCGGACCTACCCCAAGGGTTGCTTGTAAAGATTAAATGAGGGAATACGTGCAAGTGCTTAGATCAGTCCCTGGCATTTAAGTACAGATTTCATGAGTCTGAGCTATTGGTATTACTATTTTCATTGCCATCCTCATGCCACCATATATCCTCAGTATATCTGAGTATCAGACACTGGATTAGTTCATGGAACCCCCCTTCCCTATGTGAGGGAAACAGATGTTGGGAGAGGTCAGTCATCTGCCCAGAGTTAAGCAGGTAAGGAATTGGTGGAGTCAAAATTTAGAACCAAGGTTGTCTAACTCCAATGCTTATGCTGTTACTGCCATTGCTATCATCCAAGATAATGTCTGTATTCCTGATTCTGTGTGCAGGGGAGGGTGCTTGAGCACTATGCATGCCTGGTCCCCTTTCATCTTCACAATAATCCTGTGAGATAGATATTCTTGTTACCCCTACTTTACAGAGAAGAAACCAAGGTTCAGAGAAGTTAAGCAACCTCCACAAATTTTCATAGCAAGAAATCTGGGATTTAAATGCAGGCCTGCTTGACTCTTAAAATCCTTTCTGTTATCTATTGAGCTTAGAGCAGGATGTTCCTGTGAAGCTGATAACAGTAATTGGTGATCCTGACTCCTGGTACCCGCTGCAACTCCTGGGAACACAGTTCGCCTAATCAGTCCTGTTTTCTGAGCTATCATTGGGGCAATTTCTGCTTTCTCTGATGCTTCCTTTTCCTGCAATTTTAGATAGCTCTTGATTTGCTGAGATTAAGACATGCTTCTGTGCCTTTCACATGTTAGTTGTTTACACGCAGCAAGAACGAGGAACATGACGTATCATGCAAAGCTTTTGCCACATGGTTATGGGAGGAATCTGCCAGGGCCTCCCAGATGGGATTCTTAACCAGGAATGCATGGATGGGCTTCAGGGTTCTGGGAACATTCTGTATGGGTATACGCCCATAGCTTTTACAAAATTCTCAAAGGAATCCATGACACACAAAAAATAGTTTAAACACAGTCATTCTTGATTTTAAAATCACTAGGAGAGAAAGACTAAAACAAAACAAAATAAAAACCCTGAATTCTTCTTTAAAGAAAATGACAATGCTCTCTGGAAGCAGGAATGCACCTTCCTTTTGCATTAATGATTTATGCTGTGATGCCTGTTGGGGTGTGTGTGTGTGTGTGTAGAAAGAGTATGCACTATGTGCATACTGGTCTGGAGATGATAGGACCTCCTTCATAGCGTTCTCGCAACTGCAATGTCTAAATATCCTATTTCCAATGATCAGACCTAACTTTTTACAAAAAGGAGTTAACTGTAGTTTCCAGAGTGATGGTCACAAGAGTGTCAACCCCTATTTATTGTACTTGTCGATAGACCAACCTCCAAGTCACTCTGCCTCATTCCTGGCTCGCTGTTACTCCAACATCACTTGTCATAATTCTTGATTATTTCATTATCTATGTAGATGATTCCCTGACCTCTCAGCTTCTTGACATCTTCTCTTCCAATGATCTTGTCCTCCATCCTTCTCAGCTACTCACTTCTACGGTCATAATGGTCATTGACCTTGATCTGGTCATTACCTCTGACTGCAATCTTCCATGATCACAGTTTAAACCATCTGAATCCATGACCACCACATCCTATCTTTTAGCATCAGTAATTCTTTGGCACCACAAGAACCAATAATCCCTTGATCCTACCACTCTTTTGCTGCCCTCACTACCTCATGATCTCACATCCCTTCTTCCCCAGCCCACTTAGATCCAAGTCTATCATTAGAATCACCATTTTGCCCCTGCTCTTAACACCCTTGCCCTGTCCCCCTTCTTTGTCTTCTCCTAATCCTGGTCTTACTACTACTGGCCTTGCTTAAATTCATGAGCACAAACCTCAGGTGGATCCTCAACACTGCCTGGCCGCCAGATTTTCCCTGAAACAGGGAAGCAGAAATGCCACACTTTGGTCCCCTCCTCTGCCCCAGAGCTGTAGCCCCTCATCTTTGAAGGTTAGATACCAGGCGTTGCTGCTAAGACCTGAATGCACACTCAGCCAACCTTCAGGAAATAAGAAATCTTCAGAAAACAGCTTCTTTCTGATCACCCTACCTTTCTGGTGGCTTCCAAACCAAAGTCTGATGATGTGACATCCTCTCTGTGGGGGCACCCTTCCCATTTCCGCTTCATTTCCTGTACATTCAGCACTGCCAAGAGAGCTATTTTGACATGTTCTGTTCTCAGCACCAAAGCAAAACTCATGTATGCAGGTAAACCAAAGTTAGAACTTCGCATTCAGTTTTCAGATTCTTAGTGAGAAAAATCAAGAGCACCTGGGTGGGCTGTGGGTGGAAGAGGCTGTAACCAAGTCAGTCACTTCAGGGTGAAGTGGAAAGTGGGGGCCTGGAGGTTTGACACTATGGAGATGTGTCATCTTGGGCAAGTCCCTTTAGCTGTCTGGGTCTCAACTTCATCATCTGCAAAGTGAAGGATTGGACGAGGTAATTCCTATGGTCCTTACTAGTTCTTTCTGGCTTTGTCACAGGATGCTAGAGCATTCTCAGTTGCCCCTATTTTTCTGCCTCTATTTCATTCACTCATTAGTTTTTCAATCAAGTAAAAGGCTCCTTGTCATAACTAGTGGATACAAAGATAATTAGGACACAATTCCTGCCCACTAGAAGCTCCCGTTCTTAATCGACAAATAGCTGAAAATAATCCTATAATTATGCTATCATGTGACGAATGTTTTGAGAACAGTGTGTTCAGAGTGGCTGGGAACAAAGTAGAAAAAGGGATTAATTAAAGGAGGTTTAAATCCTTCACAGAGAAAATGGCATTAGAAAGTATTCCTAAGTGATCAGTTGGACCTTGCCAAAGGCTGGTGGAGGTAGGGGTCACGGAAAGGATATTCAAATCTGAGAAGAGGCCAAAATCTTGGAGACTGATTCCTAGATTTTCACCTGCCTGATTATTAGGTGCATGCAGGAGTATATCAGCGCATGAGACTGGAAAAGATGGATTGGAACCTTCTCTCGTTTCTTCTTTTCATTTAGCAAAATCTCATTTTAGAATGATCTCAAGTTTCTAATTTTAAGTCAGGGCTTCTCTGCTATTCTTGCTTTGCTAACCTCTTGCCTCTGCTTCGTGTATTATGTATGTTGTATATTTATTTATTTATGCCATCTTCCTGAAGAATTTCCAAACATACCATTCACCCAATTCTTCCATGTAATGTGTAATGCAGCAAATGATAGCACTTTGTTTTACCCAAGGAAAAACTGAAGCAAACATTGATTTGTAGATTGCTCAATATCAGGTAAACAGGCTGGAAATATATGCCCTGGGTCCTTCCTTCAGGAAAATTCCTTGGCTTTCTTTGTTCCCTCCGGTCTTCTGGCCATAGTTGTGCTTTAAGGGAAGTAATTATAGGCTATCTTGATTGACCTGGGGGCAAGCACATTGTAACTGTCAGAGGGTTAGATTTTAATCAGGTATAGCTTTAGGAAAGATCTAAATATTGTGAACAACAAATAAGGTTAGGAAGAAAACATACATTACCACTCAGAATATGGGTTAATAAGATTCTTGAGTCCCTGAGAAAGCCCTTTTCTCCCCCAGTCTAATAACTTCATCAGGAGATATACATTGATGCCTTTTTTTAAGTCAGCCTGGGAGGTGGCTGGTCACACGGGTTCCTGGGGACAGAAGTGCCCAGGTGGGTCACTGCTACCCAGGGTTTGGCATTTTGCCTTAGAGAGCCAAAAAGTACCGTGATAATTTCTCCTAAAATTTGTCTGGGTTTAGAGAACTGACACAGAATTCATAGGAGGTGGATGGTTGTAAAGCAAGCCCTTTATGTTGTATCTCTACCACCATCTACAGGGAACAAAAGTGCCTTTATTAGAAAACCTTTGTTGAAAGCGTCAGAAACCCAACTCAGACATTCTTTTTTTTTTTCCAAATGTAATTTTATTGCAATATATTCATACACCATACAGTCTACCCAAAGTACATAATCAGTGGTTCAGAGTATCATCACGTGGCTGTGCATTCATCACCATGATCAATCTGAGAACACTTGCATTACTCCAGAGAAAGAAATAAGAAGAAAAAAGGAAACCCTAAACATCCAATACCCCTTATCCCCATCCCTATTGACTCCTTGTATTACATTCTACCCAATTTAGAGACATACAATAAAGGTAAATTAGCCTAAAAATTTAGAGACATACAATAAAGGTAAATTAACCTAAGACAGCATTGTATTGTCATAGATAGATATATATATAGATCAGAGGAACAGAATAAAACAGAAGTAGGTCCACACAAACACAGGCAACTGACTTTTTTTTTATATATATAACTATATAGTCATTATCAAAGATCAGTGCTGCTGGACTATAGCTCAACAATTTCCGGTATTTCCTTCTGGCCATGCTAATATACTAGAAATTAAAAAGAAATACCAATATAATGAGACAGTGGTCATAATCATTTGTTAAATCTGAATTTCTCCATCATACCTCCTCCCTCTCATTTGGTCATTCTCTCAACCTTCAGGGATATCTGGAAAATGGTCATTTTAACTTCTTCATGCTGGAAAAGGGTATTGACCTTAAGCAGGAGAGGTGTGAAACTGAGAGACTGGTACCTCTCGGTTTTAGGGCTTATCTGTCATAGGAACAATCTGGAGGCCTTAACTTTCTGAAAAAATAAACTTAATAGATAAAACATTTATAGAGTTTTAGATAGTGTCCAGGGTATTCT